>JANAKD010000404.1:0-20197 GCA_027627215.1 Lecanicillium saksenae | reverse complement strand
CTCGGCAGGCGTTGATGGTGCGGGCGCCCGAGACTTTCAGGTGGGCGGCGTCAAGACATGGTGTCGGATGAGGGCACATACCAATTGAACTTTGTGCAACGTTTGCTATTATCTGCGTCAGTACGCTTGTAGCGAAGGGACCGCGCCTCTACCATCGTCCGAATTACCTGGTGGCGGTAATGGACAAGACCGAGGCTTGAGCGAACCATGTGGGAATACTGACATGAGAAGAGTAGTCGTGCGACAGCTCAGGGCCCTTGGCCGGCGAAGTCATGCTGGAGAGTGTCGGAACGCGGCCGGAATCGGTGGTGAAGCGGCGAGGAAGGTTTGCGCGATGGTCATGGGGAAGCGGCTGCTGCTGGACCATCCTGGAGGCACCGTTGCGAGATGGTGAAACTAGAGAGGAGATTGGCAGGTCGTTCCTCGACGACTGCTGCTGCTGCTGGCGGAAACGCAAGTCGTCCATGGTGGGCAAAAGAGGAAGTGGGCTCGTACACGCCGGATTGGCACCGCGGGTTAAGACTTCTCAGGAGGCTGCCGTCATGGACGAAAGGCAAGGGGACGATGTCAGCGTGCGCGGTGAAGGAGGAAAGGGAAAGGCAAGAGAGAGATCAGGAACGACGTTGAGGCGGGGTGGATGGGATGGATGGGAGGGTGGATGGGCCGCACCAGCGCGAGCATTGGGGTGGTGGTGGTGGCCTGGGACAAGCTTGGGCGGCCAGCGTGGTGCGTGGACAGACGTGGGCAGGCGTCGGCTTGTGGTGGTGGGCGAGCGAACTAGGCAAAGATGGGCCAGGGTTTAGTCGGGGTTCAGGCGAAGCTAGCGAGAGCAAGCCAGCCAAGGTACCTGCTCTGTACAGTGGTAAAGTGCAAGACTAGCCCGCCTGCCCGCTGGGAACTTCCTTTTGGGGGTATGCGCCCGGAGTGTGTGAGCGAAAGCCTGTATCGGTGTGTGTGCCAACTGTTCCAGGGAGGGTCTGGGCCAGTCTTCTCTCCTCCGAACTAACTGGTTGCCGTCCGCTGGCTGTTGGAATGGCACTGGTGGTGTGCCAACCTGGAAGCCTGGGAGGGGAGGTGTCCAGGTAGTGCGACAGACACCCTGGCAGTATCTTTTTCTTTTTGCCGCCCAGTATCGTTGTCGCCGCGGCCCCATGCCCCCGGCCGCCTGCAGACCGCCGCACAAAATGTGCAAGCGAGAGAGCAGGGCAAATCGAAAATGGGAAAACTGCGTTCAGGTGTGGGAGAGCTTTGGGAAACAGGGCATGTGACGTGGTGAAAGACGGGCATTGGTATGAATCTGTGCAAATATCATGAAATTGTTTGGTTACTCACCTCTAAACCTGGCCCCTTACGCCCGTAACAGCCCACTGTAAGGATACAGCGGCTTCGTCTCTCTGGATGCGATGTCGATACCAACGTGCCAGCGGAGATTCTGGCAACTATTCGAACTATGGCAACTGGGTAAGGTTTGAAGAGTAAAAGTCGGAGTAAACTGCGAGTGCAAATTGAGAGAAGGGATGAGAAAGATAGGTGGTGAATGCTATAGGCGCATGGGCTTGGAAACCAATTGTGTGGAGGCGGGGACTCTGCGGAAGCTGCAAGCCTCTCTGTATGCAACTACTCATTAGCTGCTCCTCAGCAGCGCCGCAGAGAGAGTGTGTGTGCTTGTCAGGTACGACAATAGTACCAGCGTAGCCATCAAGCTTTGTGGCACATGGCCAGCGTGGCAGGGTGTTCCCAGAACCAGAATGGCGGCAGAGCCTACGATGACTCGGCCTAAGGTATGACTCTTAACAGTTTCAAAGTGGCTTTCCACGACACCGAAATTTCCATTGACCATTAACAACAAGCTTTTCTTTCCAAAATGCTCTTACGCGTAGACTGCCACCACAGGTCAAGCAGTCATCCCCAGCTACCAACGCGCACCGCATACAAATACCTGTAACAGCCAGACTTAGTGGGTTGTCACCAGTGGTGGGGAGGGAGCGGCCAGCTTGGGCAGGCTAGTATCTCTCTCTCACTGACAGGCTCTCACTAACTTAGCTCGCGAGAACCCTCTGTGCCTTGGTGGCTAAGGTCCCTGGGTGATGGGACAAAAGACCAGCGCGAACAGACTGGCGTGAACAGTGTGAGAGGCTCCAGGCGCAGCGGCGCAGCCATTTTTGGTACAGGTACCCGAGCTAACAAACTGGGGCTACCCTCTGCCTTTTTTTTTGTCGGGGCGGGCCAGGGGTGGCCCGGTGTTGGTCTTGCACTTACATGCTTGTAGTTTAGTTAGTTCCTATGTGGGTTTGGGCGCGCCGAACCAGCGCCGGGAGGAGTTTTTTTTTTTTTTTTGGCAGACAGCGAGGCAGGCAGGCAGCAAAGAAAAGGTCTTGGGCGGCCCAATCAGGAGGCCCGTGACTGTCAAGAGGCGGCGCGTATTGAAGCTGTTGCAGTGAGGATACGTGAGCAGCTCTTCCGGAGAGTTTGTTGATCTGAAGCATCTCTGAAGC
Organism: Lecanicillium saksenae; assembly: GCA_027627215.1. Classification (NCBI taxonomy): domain Eukaryota; kingdom Fungi; phylum Ascomycota; class Sordariomycetes; order Hypocreales; family Cordycipitaceae; genus Corniculantispora; species Corniculantispora saksenae. Next base: position 17,702 of record JANAKD010000404.1, on the reverse strand, counting down.
AATGCCTGGGTTCTCCTCGGATTACATGGGCTGTCGCAAGAACGATGCAGCGGCGATTCGGCTCGAGTCCTGAAACTAGATATTCCGACATGTTTCTGCAGAGAGTGATCAATACATGCAACTCGCATCGCCTGGCTCTCGGCCCAGCGACTCGCCCTAGCACGCTGCAATGTACTGCAGAGTGGCGCCCTGGTTGATTGTTTTCCTCGAATAGAATTCTCGGAAAACTTCAACCGCTCCCGCAATTCGATGGATCAGGCGCAAGGCCCAGTCCCAACCACTTTTTTCAGTCTGGGTTCGTCATGCAGGCAAGCAGGGTACACTACGGAGCACCGAACGACGTGATATCACTTGAGAAAAAACGGAGAAATTTGCGCGTATGCGCACACTATGCTTGCATGAGGAAAATCGGGCTCGCCGTAGCTTTCTTTATGTGCGTGCCCTAGCTTGCTAGGCATGAGATGAATGGCGTGCATAATCCTTGATTCGCCACCAAGAGACATGGAAGGTAACGGGGTAGCATCTCGCCGTCCCTAGTCTGAGACTGTTCGTTCTATTTTAGCGGGAGTTTGGGCGGCTAGATGCCTTGGCTCTAGATAGAAACGTAGCAGTGATGTACCGACGAACCAGTTACGCTAGAACTCGTTGATCAGTGGTCAATTGATGATGCTAATCAGGCTCACTGATGATTCGGCATCACGCATGCTGCCCTTGCAGGTGAAAAAACGTACCTCCTTTGCATCTATTGCATGGCTAGCGCCATTACTCGGTCGGAGAAGATAAAGCAACTAAGAAAAAAATGCGAGTTGTCTTCACCGTGGAAACCCAACCTCCCCAGGCTCCAATATTCCCATCTAGCCCGATACGCCGCCGAGCACTTCGCCCCAAAAGCCCTCTCGAGCTAAAAAAGATCCCTGCATTTTTCGTCTCTTTCGTCTCAGAACCAGGGCATATCCCGGGCAGGCAAGCTAGCTAGTCTGATGCAACGGTGAACGACAAGGGGGCCCGAAAGAAAAGAAGAGAAATAAAAATTCCCATTGTGGCTCATCGGGCTTATTCGCCAGTCCTCTCGGCCGACTAGGGCCGTTCGACAACTCAACTAATTATGATCTTACTTCAATCGCCCGTTCGGTTGAGCTCAATGGAGGCACAACGTCATGTCTGTCCCATTGGCACTGTTTAGTACAAGCTTGGGCTGATCACGATGGCGCACTGCACTCTGGTAGTTGAGATGTCTCGGACCCCCAACAGCCGCACTACAGAGACAGGCAGCCGGACAATTGGACACCGCCTGGATATGTCGACACACGTGCGGGCGCCTGCCCGCCAACCACTAAGAGCAGCCCACGGCCCAAATCTTACCCTCGGACCAAGCGTTGTTCATTCCCTGTCACGATTGCACTGCTAGATGGACAGCTTCGATTTCCCCTCAGGGGTGCCCCGTCTCGCCAGACGCCCTCTTTCTGTTTTAATAGATGTGTGTGAATGCAGCAGGGCTGCGTATGCACACGTACCGACATGGGCATGCAGTAGCAGCCTGCTTTGCCAACTAGTAGTAGCCTTCTCCAAATGGCGCCTATTGCATACCTATATTCCCTGCCAGCCCTAACTGTCTCAGTTCTTGGTCGATTTCCGAAAAGGAAAAAAGCCCTCACAATCAAGGTTTTCATCTCAAGCGTTCCCCCCTCAAGTCTCGTCACTTCTGGTCCATCTGGAATGTTCTCTTCCCTTCACATATTCCTCAAGGGCAGCTTCACCGACTTTTTGGAGGCGGTTGCGGAGTGGAGCGAATTGCGCGCCTCTGGACCCAAGTGCCAGTTCCGGTCTCTAGCTGTGCTATTGTGTTAACGTACTCCCTCTCGCTGGCTGGCTGCAATTGTGGACTGGACCGCTGGTTTTCCTTCTCAACAGCCCGCTGTAGTAATCATTCTCATGGGCCTCAATCAACTCAATCAGTGACTCGGACAGCTCTACGAGTGCCAGCATGGGCATATCCAATCATTGGCTTGTCCGGCCGCTCTTCACTGGTTGTTAACAGCCCTCTCTGAAATTAGGTTGCCCACTCCCATCCCACCCCTCCACCTTCCTCTCCAACCTCTCTCATTGACAGCCCATCGCGCACTGGCTCTGCTTGTTCTACATATCGGATCATCTGTGCTGCACCCTCCATCCATACAACTATTGTTTTCAGCCCTGACAGTTCTGCTCTTGTGCCAGTGAGATCCTCTTCTCACTCTTCCCTTTGTTCTACGGTCCACCACACACCCACACGCCACACTCGCTGGGACATGCAACGTAATGTGATATACAGAGGATCCGGCGACCCAGGCATTACCCATCTGCATGCATTCTGCAGCTTCTCGCTACCAACCAGATGGGCGCCCGTCCTGCCTCGATCCACATCCGTCCAAGACCCTTCTTGTTTCCAAACCCCAGCCCCTCTTCTAGCCACTTCAAGATGGAGGGGTAAATTGTCGCTCACCTACCGTCAAGTGAGGGGTAGTCGACGACGGGAAACCGGTGTCACGCCTATGTCATAGCTCTTTCATGTCGTCTCGCTCGCCTCGTTCTCGTCACCACTGCCCACTCTTCCTGTTCCGAGGATGGCTGAATGAAATGTGGAATGCCTGTGCGGCAGTACGCCTCCGCCTTACCAACCCAAACACCCCTCGTTGTTACGAAATAACCCTAATCCTTCTGCTTGGACAAGCCTTTAGTGTGTGAGCGTACACCCAACTTGAGCATTTGGGAGTGGAACCCGTGTATGTGTAAATTATACGCCTGCAGCCAGCCACAGTGTCGCGTACAATGGATGCCATCCTTGGTTTAGTCCATCAAATGCCGACGGAAACTAATGTTAGCAGGGCTATTAGGGCTAAATGTAATATGAATACCACATTGACGGCTTGGCTGCCCATGACGGCTTGGTTAGCTATTTTCAGAAATGTCAAGCTACGTACCACACTTCTCGGTAGTTTTAATTGCGGCAAATGATTTTAACGTGACAAGCGTCGGCTATACCCGTCCAAGGCTTGAACTGGGTCCTTCATCCGGTTGCCAGAAGGCAGAATCGTGACTATTAGATACCGGCACTACAAGAGAAATCATTCCAATCAAGTTATTGTCGCGCTCGCTTCTTTTTATAGTCAACGGAATCTCGATGTGCTTTCTATACATTCGACTACGTTTGTGACACTCTCCTGGCCATAGCGACGCCATTTAAGCCCTGTTCTAAGTCCAGCTTGATCAGGGCCGGGTTGACTCAACAATCAGGGGTTCCTGAAATAATATTAAGTTTTAATACCCTGAGAATTATCAGATATCCGAGATATAGAGCTTGCTTAGGGCAAGCAAATAATTCAAAAAGAAAATAGCAAGATCAACTTGGGGGAATTGGGTGTATTTCAATTGGGCGTCTTTCGCTGTCTTTGTCAATACAGCAAGCCACAACACTCCAATTAAAAATACTGATAGTAAAAATACGAAAAATAAAATAGGAATTATCCAGTAAAAAATTTATGCGAGTAACATCTTGTCCTTTTTGCGATTCTGTAGGCTTGACGTCGTTCACATCGTCCCCCACCATCCAGCTTGCTATCGGCCCCACTTCAACGCCTTATCGAGCAGCAACAACTTTTTTTTCTTGCGAACATCACGATCTGCATTCCGGTCACAGCGACATCCTCGACTTCGACGCGCCACGACAACAAAAGTTTACGGTCTCGCTCCATAGATGCCTTGCAGGAGGTGACAGAAAAGATGGCGGCGATCGACGACGGCTTCGAGGCCCTCCTGGAGCCATTCTACAATGGCAAGAAGCTAACCGACCCCATCTCGACCAAGGAAGACAAGTTCCAACTTCTGCCCGCCTTTCTCAAGGTCAAAGGTACGTAACCAGCGCACGCCGTGGGAAGCTCCAGCTCATTTATTCTAACAACGCCAATAGGTCTTGTAAAACAGTACGCATCGCAGTCAACGCTATTCGAACACAAAACGAAGTCGCTGACTCATCCCCGCAGGCATATCGATTCCTACAACTTCTTTGTCGAGCATGAAATCAAGGATATTGTGCGCGCAAACCGCACGATCCGCAGCGATGTTGATAGCAATTTCTGGCTAGAGTAAGAATTATGCCATTGACCTGCGCAATGCTGTGCAGCGCCGCTGACAGAGCCGACACAGGTTTACCGACATCCGCGTCGACCACCCTCAGCGACAGGACTATAAAGAAGCGAAGTCCTCGACCGACGTGACGCCTATGGAATGTAGACTGCGAGATATGACCTACGCCGCGCCAATTCTTGTCGATATCGTCTACATTCGTGATAAACAAAAGATCATCCGACGAAATGTTTCTCTCGGCCGAATGCCTGTGATGCTTCGCAGCTCCAAGTGCCGACTTTCCGGTGCCAATAATGCTGAAATGGAAAAAATGAACGAATGCCCCCTCGATCCTGGCGGTTACTTCATTATTAATGGCACAGAAAAGGTCATTCTTATTCAAGAGCAGCTCAGCAAGAACAGAGTCATCGTCGAGGCTGACGAAAAGAACAACATTATTTCCGCTTCCGTCACCAGTTCTACCCACGAGCGAAAATCCAAGACCAATGTCACCTTGAAAAAGGACAGAATTGTCCTAGTGCACAACGTTTTGGTAGAAGGCATCCCGATTGTCATTGTGCTCAAGGCTTTGGGAGGGCTCTCCGACTACGAGATCATGCAACTTGTCGCTGGTGCCGACGGCCGCTACCAGGATGAATTTCTCATCAACTTTGACGAAGCTACAAAGGCCGGTGTATTTACACAACACCAGGCTCTCGAATACATCGGTTCCAGGGTCAAAATGGGTTCACGCAGGGGTCAGTTCGGTCCTCAGGTCCGCCGAAACAATGTCGAGGAAGGCCTTGACGCCTTGGCAAACTTGATCATCGCACACGTCCCTATTGAGGGTTTGGATTTCTACCCCAAGGCTATTTATGTTGCCATGATGACGCGCAAGGTTCTCATGGCAGCTCAAGATAGCAAATTGGTCGACGACAGAGATTTCGTCGGAAATAAGCGACTTGAGCTTGCTGGTCAGCTTCTGTCTCTGCTCTTCGAAGATTTGTTCAAGCGATTCATGGTTGAAGTCAAGATGTCCATCGATAAATTTCTCAAGAAGAATAACCGAGCTGTTCCTCTGGATGCTGTCAACATGATCAGCAATCACGCGAACAATATTGGCATGGGAATCAACAGAGCTATCCAGACTGGTAATTGGAGCGTGAAGCGTTTCAACATGAACCGTGCTGGTGTAACCCACGTTCTAAGTCGTCTCAGTTATATTGCCGCTCTAGGCATGATGACTCGTATCAGCAGTCAGTTCGAAAAAACTCGAAAAGTCTCCGGTCCGCGTGCGCTGCAACCCTCTCAATGGGGAATGCTGTGTCCCTCAGATACCCCCGAAGGTGAAGCATGTGGTCTCGTCAAGAATTTGGCTCTCATGACCCATATCACCACGAATGTCGACGAAGAGCCCGTCAAGAGATGGGTCTTTACTCTTGACGTTGGCGTGGAGCCCATCCGCAACTTTTCTGGTGCAGAGATGCACCGGGAAGGATCATACATCATTCACATCAACGGTACTCCATTCGCCCTCACAAGATACCCGAAGAGATTCTGTTCAAGATTTCGAACGATGCGTCGGCGGGGCTGGATTTCACCTTTTGTCAGCATCAGCATCAACCTGCATTTTAATGCCGTACATATTGCCACCGACGAGGGTCGAATTTGCAGACCATACATCATCGTCAAGAATGGTGTACAAAAACTAAAGCCGGAACATCTTCGTCTGCTTCAGCTCGGTAAAGTCACTTTCGATGACTTCCTACGAAACGGTGTTGTCGAGTATCTCGATGTAAACGAGGAACAGGATGCCCTGGTGACCATCTACGAGGACAAAGTCACCAGGGGTACGACACATCTGGAGATTGAACCTTTCACAATCCTTGGTGCTGTGGCTGGTCTGATTCCGTTCCCTCACCACAATCAGTCTCCCCGTAACACCTACCAATGTGCAATGGGTAAGCAAGCCATCGGAGCTATTGCATACAATCAATTTAACCGCATCGATACCCTTTTATACACTTTGGTTTATCCCCAAAGGCCAATGGTTATCAGCAAGACCATTCAGCTGGTCAATTATGATAAGCTGCCGGCCGGTCAGAATGCAACTGTCGTCGTCATGTCTTACTCCGGCTACGATATTGAAGATGCCCTCGTTCTGAACAAGGGTTCCATCGACCGCGGCTTCGGTCGTTGTCAAGTCTTCCGCAAATATACAACCGAGCTTCAAAAGTATCCCAATGGTCGTAGGGAGCGTATTGGTGATCCTATCAACGAAGGCGACGGTGACCAGCGTAAGCGCACGGAGAAACACAAGGCCCTTGATGACGATGGCCTCGCCATGGTTGGCGGTCGGGTCTTCTCCGGTCAGTCCATGATCAAAAAGGAGACTCCTCTTGACCTCACTACAACCGGTATCGGCTTGGACCGCGGATCTAGCGACTTCCGTGACTCTGCTGTCAATTATCGCATTCCTGACCCGGCCTACATCGACAAGGTCATGATCTCTCACACCGAGAAAGATACTACAGTTGTCAAGGTCCAGACGAGACAGACGCGACGACCTGAACTTGGCGACAAGTTTTCTTCTCGTCACGGTCAAAAGGGTGTCGTTGGTATCATTGTCGACCATGAAGACATGCCCTTTGCTGATAACGGTCTCACTCCTGACATTATCATGAACCCCCACGGTTTCCCGTCCCGAATGACGGTCGGAAAGCTCCTTGAGTGTCTCACAGGCAAGGCTTCCATTATTCACGGTCGTCCAGACTATGGCTTCGGTGATGCCTTTCGCTCTCACCCGCTCGAGGAGATGAGCCAGGTTCTCCTCGACCATGGCTTCTCTTGGGAGGGCAAGGATTATTTTACCTCGGGCCTTACTGGTGAGCCGCTGGAGGCGTATATCTTCAACGGGCCCATCTACTATCAGCGCTTGAAGCATATGGTACAAGACAAGATGCACTCTCGCGCCCGTGGTCCCCGCGCCATCCTTACCCGTCAGCCCACCGAGGGTCGCTCGCGAGATGGTGGTCTGCGTCTCGGCGAAATGGAGCGTGATTGTTTGATTGCCTATGGCGCCTCGCAGCTACTTCTCGAACGTCTGATGATTAGCTCTGATGGCGTTGTCATTGATATTTGTCAGCAATGTGGTCTCTTCGGCTATAAGGGCTACTGCCAGACTTGCAAGAGCACGCGTGAGGTCACCAAGATGACGATGCCCTACGCAGCTAAGCTACTAGTACAGGAGCTTATTAGTATGAACGTCGGTGTGCGACTACAACTGGCGGACGAATTCCCGCACCCTAAGTAAGTGTAGCGCTGTTTGGGCTGGTAAATCTGTATATTTCTGTCCTCATGAGTTGGTGTACATGGATGGCACTGGATTGGATGTCTTGAATTTCTGATGATTGCATATTGAAGGAGTGTTGACTTTTTTATCTAAATGAGAGGGGACAAACAAAACATGTTGATGATATAAATAAACAACCTTTTACCCAAGTTTCGTTACCACCGGTGCGTATGCCAACGTAAATGCGCCGAAAGTTATGCTGTTAAACCCAAACGCCGTGCGTCGCGAATCCAAGAAGAGCCCACCATGTCGACATACTACTTCGACAAATTCTCAGGCTTTAGACTTGTTATTGTCCCTAATCACGCCCTTCAGCCCACCTGCATTGACTTCAAACTCAGCTGCATCCGCGATACCCTGGCCAGATGCTGCAACATGTGGTGCAAACACCACTTTCATCCAACGCCGCCAGGACTTGAGAGTTGGTTCTCTATCTTCCCCCCCCGTCATCATCATGCACATCGAGTGGTGCAGCCACCCTTCTCGGTCGTCCGTACACGGGTCGCTTAAACAGCGCCACGCGGCATGCAATCTGCGTGGACCACACCAGACCCAGGCTCGGTGTTTTCAGCGTGTATGACGATCGCGGCTCGTCGCCCCATCCGGTGAACCAGCGCTGCTGGTGATCTAGGAACAAGGTGGGTGGTGCCGGAGGCCCGTCGTCTGGCGTCGGCATCGGCATTGAAGACGTCGGCGTGGCCTGAAAAGTTGATGGCGGCGGCTGCTGTCTGCTGCGTGAAGCAAGCGGGCTCTCCGGCGCCGGCGGTCCCATAGACGTCCGATGAGGGAGGCGAAGGTTCTGATGCAGCGCTGCGGACGAGGAGCTCGAGGCGAAGCGGTCGGCGACCTGGTTTGCCACCACGACGGCGATGCCGTGCCGGCGCGCGAGGTCGCGCAGATGCGCGCCGAGCCGGACGAGCTGCGTGCTGCGAGCCGCCAAGCTGGATCCCATAGATCCTTGGTTCTCGAACTCTGCGCGAAAGTTGGCCGCGACCGAATCGAGCACGAGGAGCCCAATGTTGTGGCGTGCCAGCAGCACAGGCACCTGGTACTCGAGAATGTGATCTTGCGATTCGAGGTCTGGCGTCACCGTGCTGAGGATGTTGTCGAGGGAGGGTCGGTCTGCTACGTCGATGTCGCATAGCGCCTCGCTGCCGGCGAGCATCTGTGAGAGGCGCTTCGTCGCAAGCGCGGCTTCGGTCGAAATGTACAGTGCCTGCTTGCCGAGCCCGCGCGGGGCGGGCAGCTGGACAGCGAGGCACAGCGATAGCAGGAATTGCGTCTTACCTGCACCGGATTCGCCCGCGAACTCCGTGATGCAGCCAACCGGGACGCCACCGCCCAAGGCCGCGTCGAGCGTATCGTCGAGTGTGCTGATGCAGGGCGCATCTGCCGCCTCAGCAGCTGCTGCCTCTGGCCGCAACGCTTGCTTGTCTACCGCTGTCGCATCGCCGCCGTCTTCGTCTTCATTCTCGGGGTTTATATCGGCCGGTTTCAGTGGAGCCAGGGGCTTTGAGGGCGTCAGGTCATCGGCAAGCGAAGCTTGTACTGCGGCAATGAAGCGCTTGAGATCGAGAAGCGGGATGTGCGTCTGCTTGGCCAGGTCGACCGGATGCTGTGTGAGGAGATCTGTGGTGGATAATGACTGCTGCTCAATTACCGGCAACAGCGCAGAGAATGGTCCTGTGGGAAAAGACGGCAGTATTTTGAGGAGGTCTGTCATTGCCGACGCTGAAGCTGGTGATTCTGCAGCTTGTTTGCCAGCGACGTCATGGAGAAACAGCGGCAATCACGCGTCCGGCGCGTTGAGTGGCTGCGATCGTGAATTCTATGCTGGGATACAGTCCAGTTGGCATTTTACGCGTCGTGTTTCGTGAGGTCGCGTCGTTTATTTTCTTTCATGAAGCGATGTGCAATTCGAACTTGCTTATTTCGTTTTTGTGTTGTTTGTGTGAAAACCCTAGAGACATTGGGCCATTGCTACAGCATGCTGCTTGCTGGATACAAGCCCGAAGTATATACATTGTGACCGCCCATTGTGAGTTCTCCATAACAACATCGCACTTATCTTCCATAATCGAACGTAAATCGACACACACAACAATAAAACGGGAAAAGCTTACTCAAAACCCGAAATAAGATTGATTTCAGAGTACTTGATGCAGCGCCCAGCTTGTTCGTCACGATGCAAAATTGCCATCACCAGCTACCCTACACCAGCCTACACACAAATTCACAGTTCTGAGCTGTGGAGAAGAAATTCAAGCTGTCTGAGCTGCGAAAGCAAATGAGCTTAGTTGTTCATTCATGGTGACATATTTTGAATCCTATTGAGTGGCAAAAACAAGGTGATTTCTACAAACGCCATCTGCTAGTACTGTGCTAGCAGTAACATTAGTGTGTGGCCATGGAGCCTTGTGTCAATTCTGCAGGCAAACAGGGGTAGCAGCGCGAGATACGATGCTAGTGCGGAGAGTGATTGCCCAGGATGCCTGTTTCGCCCTCATCGAAAACACGATTATTGTACATTTTGGCGTGCTTCATACTCAGCTTCGCTGGACAGAACTGAAGCTATTCCGAGCTATATATACACGTAAACTCCAAATATGCTGCTGCTTGAGAAGCGTCTGATGTGATGCTTGACTCGCTTTCTACTAGTACCAAGTCTTGCGGCTGAAGACAAGGATCGACACGGTCGTGGGCCGCACAATTTCCTTTGCCTTTCCGAGCCAATCTTGGGCTGACATTTTTTTTGACTAGTACTAAGCTAGTAGCCGTCACCGCCGCAGAGCCACCACTGTGTAACTGGGCAAAATGAATATTGCGGTTTGAAACTCGAGCTTTATTGTTGTGTGACGCTTCATTCCGATACCAGTGAATGGGCAGAACAAAGCTTTGCATTCTAGCGCCGTTCTCGGGAGACAAACCGAGGCCGGTGTTGACAATCAATGCAACCTTGACTCTCCCCATAGAAATAAACCTTCGACCTTTTCAGCGCCAAAATGGCAGCAAGCCAGGGTCCTCTTGGCTCTTGACTAGCGCATTCAGCTCTCTGCAAGCCACCGCGAAAAATCCAATTTTGGCTGGGGCAAGGCTATCCACGTCCCGCTGGCAAGGCGCACCTGGTCGCTGGGCTAGATGCTACTAGTGGTGAGCTTCTGTTCTTGTGCCATTTCGGTTCGCGTTAGCCTGTTCGCCGCTCGTCCAAGTAGAGGCGGGCAACCGTCGCCCAGCTCCTGACGGCACAGCTTCAGCCCTGGCCGGCCCAATACGGGGCCATTGTCGCAGCTGACTGCCTTTTCTTTGTTAATTAATAAAAACTATCCGTTGCGGCTCCTTTCCTTCTCCCTCAAATTTCACTACTTCATTCGCTCAACCTTTTATTTTGCTCAATCGCCCCTGGACGAAGCGCAACCCATCGCATTAGAAAGGACTCGTCACCAGTACCTTCGTCTGCTACAATCACTTATTTCTGGAACGATTCAGGCTACAGCAAAGCACTGGTTGAAAATTTCAAGTAGCGCAGAATGAAGAGCATCGCGGTTGCAGCGGCGGCCTTCGCCGCTGTCGAGGCCCGAAACCTCGCCAGAATGGAAGCACAGCCTACCCTGCCGGCCATCTTTGCGCTCGAAGGCTTCTCACCAGCCCCTACTACACCCCCGTCGCCTGAACATGTTGCTGCTCGAGCAGACAGCGACGGCAGCTCGCCTGTTCTCCTATACAACACTGGCAACACATGTGGTTATGTGTCCGGTGTCTCATCTGCACCATATTACTGCTTCAACAAGGGCGACTACTGCGCGCTCAGCACTTCTGCCAGCGGATTTATGGGAGTAATTGCTTGCTGCGGCGTCAGTAAATGCAATTTCCGCACTAATTGTGTTGGTTACGCCGATATTTACACATCCAAAGCCTGTAACGAGGAATGCCGCGACAATACTCGGATGGTCAAGTGGTAAGTGATGTTCAGTCACGAATCTCCAGTAGATCGTCACTAACGAAAATGCGCAGTACCGACACGCAGTATCCTTTCTGCAACACAGTTTCCTTCGCAGGCGGCATCATTGACTATGCGTGTGGTGTTTCCGATATCACAACTTACCAAGTGCTGCAAACCGCCTATTCCGGCCAAGTCAACCCTCAGAGCTATACCAGATACACTGTCACAGGGACAGACTCATCTATTACGGCGGCCACACCGAGATCCTCAGGCTCGGCGACTGGCGCCCCATCTACAACTTCCGGTGATTCTAGCTCGGCATCCTCAAGCGGCAGCAGCACCGCGAAGCCAACCAGCGACGGTAAATCCAACAAGAGCAGTACGCCTGTCGGCGCCATTGTTGGTGGAGTAGTTGGCGGTGTTGGTGCCATTGCACTCATTGGCATTGGTATCCTCCTCTTCCTCCGCCGTAAGAAGAAGGACAACAACAACATCCAGCAGAGCCCACCCCCGCCTCTCATGAGCCAACCCCAGACTGGTGGTGCCCCTCCTTCTCAAGCACAGTACGCCTCCCCAGACGCTCAAAACATGGCCTATTCGACTTCTCCCAGCGCGACTGGCGCATACTATCCTCCTCAGCAACAAGGCTCCCCCGGTGCCAACTACCCTCAACAGCAAGGATCACCTGGTCCCAACTACCCTTACAGCCAGCCCTCTGTTAGCCCAGCTACTTCGTACGCACCACAGCCCTACGGCCAGCAAGGCTTTGGACAACAGCCATACCAGCAAGCTGGATCACCGCCACCTATGCAGCAGCAATATGGCGTACCGGCTGCACCAGTTGGAGCCGCCACAGGGGCTCCTGCTCACAAAGATGCACCGTCTGGACCTATCCATGAGGCACCGACGGCCACAAGTGCAGGCCATCGTGGCGAAATGCAGGAGCTGGAGTAGATAATACGGTGGAATTAACCTAATATTGGCATTTATGATGGTACATGCATAGTGAGCTTTGATTTCATGTAAATAGCTGCGGGAGGGCGTTTTGATGTATATCCAAATACTAGCATATTTCGTATTTTATATATAGACACCGTTAACTCTACGTTTTAAACAAAGTTGAAGCCTTTGGCCAGAAGTAAAAGTCTTCTATCGCCAGATAAATAGCCAGGAGTATCCTGATTGGCCAATGGCGTTTCTTGACGATGAATGTGGCTGACGCTAGGCCGCCAAAGACGGTCGCATGATAACCTCATTCTACCACAAAGCACACGTCTACGCCGCGCTTCAATTACCAAGATATACCAAGAAATCGCCTTTTCAACAAAGCATACAAACAGGAGGGTTTCATTGAGACACAAGTACCCAGCGGGCATACCCTACCACACACAAATCGTCCAGATATAAGAGAAAACAGCGGCCAAGCTGGTACATACGACCATAGGCGGCAGATAAACTCGGGATCCCGTCCGCTCTCCCATAGATAAGCTACCGACCGGCAGATTAGTAGTTGGGTCGGTGACGACCAGCGAACACCGGCTGTTGTATGTTTTTTTGCCGTTTTTATTAAATTTTTCGGGCCTGGTTTGGCGTTGTTGTGGATAGTTGAAGTGGGTGGCAGAGATGGGGCTCAAATCAAGACAGAGCGGAGCTGTTGTAGGCAGTAGGCATTCTTGAATGGCAGAAATGTTACAACATCCTTAACGGATTGATAAGTAAAGTTAAAAAAGTCTGAAATAATTTTCGTTTTCAGCCGTCTATCTGTGTTGCATTCGAAGAAATTGACGCCAGCTCTTCGATGACGAAAGATTCTACCTAGTGCAACTGTCTTTTGACTTGACGGCCATCGTTAGGCTCTCACACGCGCTTGTAATGCGTCCTGGCTGCCAAGTTTCACAATTTAGGCAACATGATTTAAACCTAAGAGCTTTCATTCTTTTAATCTGGAAAGAAATCGTGGCCAATGTTGCGCCCCAACCTGACAGAACACCATACGCCCCTTACCATGAATTAACTTCTTTGTGACGCCAATTATCAGCCTCGATATGCCTAGTCTGTAGGAGCTGGTGCGGCATCTGGGTCTTTTGCTAGCAGTGCCTCGAGCTCAGCACCCTTTCTGCGCCTCTCGTCCAGAGATACTTCGTCCTCTGGCGCTGACGACCACCCAAGTCTCAGCTCTGGATATTGAAATGGAACTTCATCGCTTTCCTGAGGCAAGCCATCCAAATAAATTGGCCAGGGTTTCCCAAGCCACCCATTTCGGGACTCGTGGTCCCGACGTTGCTGCTCCGTGAGAGGATGAATCAAGACACTGGGCGAGCGGTTAGAGCTAGTCAACTACGATCAGCCGTTAAGGGATCCTCACCTGAGATCTCCACGGTTTGTGGCTAGGTAGAAGAAGACGTCTGAAAATGATGAATCGGGAACCCAAACTACAATCCAGTTAGCTTTGGCTTTGATATTGGGGTTTCAAAGACCGTCAATGGCTTCGCGCTTACTCTCGTAAGATCCAGCTGGGTGCGGCCCGATTGGATATTCGTTGACTCGATGCAGTGGTACTGCAACAAATGCTCCTGCAGATGGTCAGTCAAGAAATTGACTCTCAGGAAGAAAGGTGCATTTACCATCACGCCGAAGTCTTAGTACGGCATCGCGGAGGGCCAGGGCAGCGGCCTTTTCAGTCGGCGACTGAAGCAGAAAGTAGATGTGAAAGTGCCATTCTCTGGTCCGGCTTTGGACGACGGTTTGAAGGTCGTCCTGCGGGGTCGGTGCGGAGGGGTTGATTTGAGTCATTGTGAATCTTTGTTGCTTTTGCAGAATTTGGGGAGTAAAAACCGTTCCGTGTCAAATCTGCCGAGGCCGCTTATCAGATGCTCAGGGAACTTTTGAGCACGCCACCTTTGCGCCGTCGTGCGGTGTGCGGGGTCCCGGGTCCAGCAACCGAGCCAGTAGCACTGACAGCCAATATTCCGTACGGAAAGGTGATGACTGTAAACGAGCACGACAATTGTATTAATATACAAATCTCCGTTTATTTAGAAGCGGAATAAAATGCCACAGCTCATACCCGTAGAGAACTTCAGTCGCTCGACGGGCAACTTTTTGAACTGTTACTGACAGCTCAACTCGCAACCTAATCAAGAGCCGGCCATGTAATTCGTCGGAACGGGCCGAAGACACTTCCTAGAGCTTAACTGGGCAATGGAAAAATTTCTCATGATCTATCTCATTAGTTCTACATGGCCTCAAGAAGGAAGACTAAGTTTTACCCTTGACTCGGCCACCAGCGGCTTAGCCGCGATTATCTGTAGCGCACAGGATTATTAGCTTCATTGCTTGGTAGCTACAGAAACATGTACCTACCAGAGCACTCTCAGCCGGGATTCATAGCATTGACGTTCTAATTCGCTGGTACAGTAGCGGCTCTATTTATGAGCCGAAAGCCTATTTTTCTTGAACGAACAAAGAAATGTGACCTGCGCTCCTTCATCCAGAAGATCAGTATTGAGATGCTTCTTCAGCCTCAAATATATAAGTTTTATTTTAGGTACCTATTTTATACGTAATAAATACTTCTTTTATGGCGATATACACAGCGTAGCAGACATATCAATGCCACGCAGCAATCATCTCTCTTATTCACAGGCTCTTACGAGCGAAAATGAGACACCGTAGGAAATTTCTCAGGCGTGTCGGTCCGCAGCTCAGTGCCGATCAAGTGATCAAACGAAGGTGCATTCTTGACACGGGGATTATACGGCTCAAAGCCCCAGAGGTAGCCCAGCGTGCGCAAAATCGAGGTAGCGTGGTACGAGAGCGTCTTGCCGCCCGAGTTGACGCCCTGCTGCTCGACGACGAGCAGCGCGGGCTGGCCGTCCACGGTGCCAACCATGGATGTGCGACGTCCGGCTTGGTCTACGGTGCAAATGGTCAGCTTAGTTGTCATATATACTGTCACAGAGAGCGCCGCAGTCCACGACACTGCGCGGTCCTCTGCCCGCGAAAGATGGACGCAAGAAAACATGCCTTGGTTGAGGACTCGCTCCAACTGAAACTTGGCCACCGCCGCCTCCGAGGCAGCCTTGAGGTCTGCGCTTTCTTCGGCCATTCTGATCGCACTGTAGATTTCCCTGCCCTCGACTGCGGCAGCTGGAACAGGTGGGCTCGAATTAGTTGGGTCACCGACTTGTGTTGATGAAATCTTGAAGCTCAGTGAGGCAACCCCACCAACCCCACGAGCCATGCAAGCGAGCAGTGAGGGGGGGCCTTCACTCCACTACAGTACCTGTGACAGTGATGGCCACACCCAGGAACGCGCGAAGCCGCATTCCGGCCGTCAGCAGATATGTTTCCATGTTCAATATATTTATCATGGAAATTCCATCATTTTTCAATTCGTCAGTGAAGGAGATATAGTGGACTGGGAAGTCACTGCGTACAAGGCGGAAAAGTAACTTATATGACCGCCGACCATGTACATGGATTCATCCCGACTCTGCTGCTGTCTATATTTAGGTCTCGCTTCATAACCAACTATAACAAAAACAAACAAGAACCAGTGTTCAGATATTCTCTTTCTCCTTTGTCGGTATCGATCTTCATAGCATGACATCACAACACCCAGGGTCCAGAACCAGATCGACAGTGCGTCCCTGCCATGATCTAAACGATCAGCTGAAGGCCATGAACCAAAAAGGGACGGCAATCGGCCATGCCGTCTTTCCCTCTAGGCTAAATAACCATATGGTATAGCAGCGGCTTGTACAGGCCCCCTCTCGCCGCCGCATTCCGCGGCCGAGGGGCGGCGGTAGCTCCATCGCGAACGCTTTGGACTCTCCCGTATCGGGGCAAGCGCTTGCGAGATCGGGAAACGCGGGGGAGATGGTTCTGGGCCGGGCGGGTTCAAATGTCTGGCTTTATAAGAACAGAGATCAGCTGAAATATTGCTGGGGCGGCGTTTTAATGGCCGTCACATGGAGTTGGCATAAGCGCCAACAGTACTAGTACTGTTGTCATTGGCGATCGAACGTGCCACTCTCACCACTGACGTATGGGATATCCAGAAAGCATATGTGATTGTTTTCCAATGAGCTATTCCAATTATGTAATTTTCAATAGTTTTCTCAGTTGGGCACAACAAACTACGTACGCGACCTGGTGTCAAAGTATAGCCGCGCCGTCTTCGCCAGGGCGCTAAGCCGACTTGGAACTGCCACTCTTTTATTCCCATCTTCTCAGCTGAAAGGCGAACAACGTCTGTTTAAACTTTCAGCTTTATTCTTGCGTCTCTTTCGGATGTTTTGGCCTCGTCTCTAGCCTGATGCGGGTAATGACATTTCGGCCTCGCCACCGGAAACTCTGCCCATCCGCCGCCTCAGAGTCGACGAGATCTAGGTCGCGAGCATGGCAATTACAACGGGCCTTCAGCATGGAAGCTTTCTCCATGTTTTGTTTTGGTTATAAAAGTTCGAGATTCCCATCTCTTAATCACGTCCTTTTCTTCTCCATCAGTCCAACATCAATATTCCATCCTTTTACAACTCCACACACAAACAAAAACAAAAATTTCCCAATCAGACATCATGCGCTTCACTGCTAGCCTCTTCACCCTTGCGGCCCTCTCCACTGCCGCCATGGCCCTGCCCGGTATCGACCCCCAGTGCTGGAACTGGTTCGACAACAGCGCCAAGTGCGACCACAACGTTAGTCAATCATTTTACTCTTCATCGTTGGAGCTAGTGCTAACACCTTCTGCAGTGCAAGGTCCTCAAGTACTCTGGCGGATCCTGCGGTGGTCCCGTCAACATGTAAGTAACCAAGATACCTCTCCTGTGCGCCGCCTCTTCTGAGCAAAGTATCTAACATTACAATAGTGTTTGCAAGTGCCATCTGTAACAGCTTCTATTGACGTTCTCTTACACTTGTAATATACCACGACGAACATTTCACGATGCGCATATCTCTCCACTATAGACAATATTACATATTAATAATCAAACATCTCACTCCATTCGTGTTATCGTGAATGCTTAAAGAAAAGGGTATCATCTCGTTGCGCACAATCTTCTCCATCTAATCCAATGATATCGTCAGTCGAGGGTCAAAGGCTCCCTGTTCTGGCTTGGCCTTGTCCTCCCACATATCCATCTCCCTCCTCGCCGCCTCCGTGTCTGGCAGCACGTAGCCGCGTTGGTTCGCCACAACTCTCACGCCATGCCTCTCAAAGTCCGTACAGTAATGCGTGTGCCCGTACGCCCACACCTTGATCGCGTCCCATCCCGCGTCCTCCTGCTCCAGCACGTTGCTCGC
>JANAKD010000403.1:0-20235 GCA_027627215.1 Lecanicillium saksenae | reverse complement strand
GCGGCGACCCCGGCGTGGTCATTCTCCACAGCCGTCGCCCGGGTGGATTGGAGATGCACAAGATGTGCGAAAGTGTTTTCTTTCGCCACATGCGTCGAAGCCGTTGTTGTTTTGGTGAATAAATCCCCGAGTGTAAAGTGTCTCATAAACAGCCAGATGACTCCATCATCAGCGACGGGTTATTTCGATTTTGCATCGTATCTGCAGCCAATTGCTGCGTGGTAGTTTTAGGCAAGTAAGTACCCGTCAGTATGCTGGGGGTCGACTGCGCCTCACCGGAGAACCCCATCACACAGCCACCGCACACCAAAACTACACTCGAGAGCCAGAGCTGTGATTCCCCATATTCGATTTCGCACCAAAAAAAAAACAACGTGGTTAGAGCCAAAAACATCTGGATAATTCCGTTCTTTATTACAAGATGTCACCAAGTTGAGTATAACAGCATCTCCTGTCGCAGTTGGCCACGGGAAATGTACCCGACTCATGTTTCCCTATTCGGGAAAAGGAACGAGGCTGTCTGGTTCTTATTCAGACCCGAACCTCCCTTCTGGCGTCTAATGGGCTACTGTAAGCGCTTCTTTTGAGAAAACTACGCGACTCCGAGAATAGAGTGAAAAGAAAAAAAAAGACAAAAAACAAACTTAAAATGGTCATTCATGGCCGTTTTAGTCCCCATTATTCAAATTCTAAAATTAAACCACACATTATTTTTTATAATAATAATCATTGTAGAATATGATGGAATGCGGTTACTCGGATTCGGACCGGTTAAAGAAAAAAGGTTACCGCCTCTTTCTCTCCTCTCCTCACCGCTGGGAACATGGTGTGTGGTGTGGTGTGGAGGTGGTGGTGGTGGTGTGGTCAGCCTCGTCTTCAGCCTCGTCGCGGACTCCGAACACCCATCAATTGCCTTTGCATGATTCAACTATAGTCGTAGAATATAGTCACTTTTGTTACACTTTTGTTACAATTTTCTTCTTGAAATAGGAAGAGAAAAAAAAANGCATACAAAAAAAAAAGACGTTGCTTAAATAGGAAGCCCGTTTANCAACACCACACACACACACACACACACACACAAAGGTTTTTTTCTTTAGTCACTCCACATCGCCACCAACGTGGTTTGTAACAGAGAGAGACAGATTGGGGGGGGGTATGAGACATCTGGAGGCCTCGTACGTAGATCAAAGTCTAAAAACGTCCCGAGATTCGTTTATTACTAGGCCGTTGTTGACCGAATGATTGGTCAGTCAATCATGATAATATTTCGTCATGGCTGCCTTCTGGGCGAGGTAATTGCTAGGCATGCAGTCATTCACATTCAGTCACCTATAACACAAAACACTATACACATTCGCATTCGCATTCGCGTTTCTCACACCCAGTAATGTACAAAATGAAACAAAATTAATTGAAAGCTATTACCGCCTCCATGCATGCTTAATGATTTTGGGTATCCGCATGGGGTTGCTCCCCTTCAAAAGCAGAGTCCTTGCAAAAAAAACGACCATCAGTTCAATTGGACCACCTTGACCATGATATAACCCATTTTCCATGATTAACAAAAAAATGAAAACAGGAAACAAGAATAATAAAAAAAGAAAAAGACAACCAACAAGACCCATTCCCAGACCTCCTTGCTATAAATGGACAAGTCTCTTTGTTCGTGTCATACTTGCCACCAAATCAAATAGAAAATGCACAATGGCCTCATAATCATCAAAAACAAATGTAATAACGCAGTCTATCCTCCTTCATGCAAAAAGAGGCAATGACATTTTAAGCCTCGGACCGCCGGCTTGCCTTCTAGGCTCGGCGATTCATGGCTGCCGACGCTCCCGCCGCCGCGAGATCAGGTTTCCCGCTTGCCGAGCGAGCGGTAATTCGGGGCAGCCCGCTCGACGAAGACGTCACGCTTCCTGGTCCTGCGCTCGTGCGTCGGCTGAGGCTGGCCGCTGTGGCACCAGTCGCTCCAGAAACTCGTCGAGATGCCGCATTCATGGGCAAAGAACCCTTGCTCGGGCTGGGTACAGTGCGCAGCATACCGAGACCCTTCGGTGGGTCCGGCAGAGGCCGCGACATGGTAATAGTGTTGTTTCGCTTCACCGGGGACGACTCTCTCGTAGGCATGCGGGGAGCCGGAGGCATCTTTTGGCCGGTAATGAACTCGTGGCGGATCGCATCCTCGGGCTTCAGACGACGGTCAGGGTCCCAT
Source organism: Lecanicillium saksenae (assembly GCA_027627215.1). Classification (NCBI taxonomy): domain Eukaryota; kingdom Fungi; phylum Ascomycota; class Sordariomycetes; order Hypocreales; family Cordycipitaceae; genus Corniculantispora; species Corniculantispora saksenae. The sequence continues at coordinate 18,017 of JANAKD010000403.1, read as the reverse complement.
CTTAGGCAGCGAGCCAAAAAGTCTACAAAGGCCTCGTCGTCGCACTTGAGCGCCTGTTGCAGCGTCTTGGATGACGGACGTCTTCTGCGACCCTTGGACGACACTGTCAGGCGCGGCTTGCCCATCGAGTCGAAGAAGAGCTTCTTCCGCGTACTCTTCTCAATCAGGTGCTTCTCAGGCGGCCCAAAGACTTCCATGATACAGGCAAGCTGCTCCTGCTCGTTCTCACCAGGGAAAATGGGCACACCAGTGTAAAGCTCCGCCAGAATGCAGCCAACACTCCACATGTCAATCGGCAGGCCGTACGTCATTCCTAGAATAACCTCTGGGGATCGGTAGAAACGAGACTGAATATACGTGTACACCTTTTCGTTCTCGAAGCAGCTCGAACCAAAGTCAATGACCTTGAGCTCAGAGTGAAGAGGGTGCTTGAGCAGAATATTCTCTGGCTTCAAGTCGCAGTGGATAATCTTGCGCTGCTTGAGCAAAATCAAGGAGCTCAGAATTTGCTTGGTGAAGCGTCGGATAATCTTGAGCGAGAAGCCGCGGAAGGAATGGGCCTTGATGAACTCGTACAGGTTCATATCGAGAAGCTCAGTCGAGATGCAGAGATGGCCGCGGAAGTAGAAGCTCTGCGTAAACTGAACCATGCTGTGCCTGTCTTGGGGGTCCCATTCGCGAAGCTTTTGCAGAATGTTGACTTCAACCAGAGCCTGCTGGTGGAAACGCTTCTTGTTGCGGATAATCTTGATGGCGACCAGCTTTCCAAGCTTGTGGTCAATGCATCGCAGCACCTGTCCAAAGCTGCCCTTTCCAAGCACGTCCACAATCTCGTAGCGATATGCCAGGTGGTCGCCGGCGACAATGGTGTAGTCACCGCGCTCGTCGTCGTAGCCAAAATTTGGCGCGTCGGACTGCAGGTCGCCGACGACTTTGCGGGCGCTCTGCGTGCCGCAAAAGTAAATATCGTTGTAGTCGATAATCTCGCCTCGTTCGTAAATGTTGAGCATGGCGATGCGAATAGCCTCCTGGGGACCAACCCGCTCCTTGGGAGTGGCCCTCTTCTTGAGAGCATCGAGGGTGCGGGCGGCAATGTCCGTCTCCTTGCGTCGAGAACCCATTTTACGCATCTCGTCGTTGGCGGCCAGATCGTCCTTGTCGAGATCGTTTGCGCTGTAGGAGCCAGTCTGTCGCAGCGTAGTCGACGAGGTCTTTGGCCTGAGAGACTTGGAGGAAGAAGCCTTCAGCCCTCTGATGGGCATCGTGTTGGAGTCGCCAGAATCTTTGCGTGCGCCCCACGATTCGCTCTTGGAAAGGGGTAGCATTGTTAGGCTCTGGGCAGAGCTCTTTCGTGTTCGTTGCTCGGGAGCGACGGCGGGGTTGGCCGACATTGTTGGGCTTCGCGTCTTGGCATTCTGCAGGTTGCTCACGGTCGCTGACACGGGCAGGCGGGGGACTGCCTCCATGGAGGACTTGCCGTTGGCATCGTTGACGTCGCCGTGATTCTTGGATGCGCTGCGCTTCCAGGACATGCTCAGCTTGCGTCGAAGCGAGCTCATGGACGAGGGCGTGGGAGGCTCATCCGGGGTAGGGGCCGGACCAGGTGACTTGGGTGCGTGCTTGGTCGTGTCAATCGATTTATTGGCGCCCGACTTCTTGGCCGGGCGGGCCTCGGTAAGATTGCCGCTGACGGTTGCATAGTCGCCGCTGGCCTTGGCTCGCTTGTGTCCCTCGAAGTCGAAACCGGTCTTGGGGAGAGACGAGGAGAGGTAGGGCGAGATGCTAGGCTTGCTGATGGGATCCTGGATTACGATGGACGACGAGTCGGAAGAGGCTGCGTCGGGGGGGGNATGCGTTCTTGCGGTGACTGTGGTGAACGGTGCTGCTGCTTCTGAGCGCCGGGAGTTCCATCGTGTCATCGTATCGGTTCTGGAAAAAGGAGCTCTTGGAGGCGGTCATGGGCGTCGTGGGCGTCTTGGGGATCTGTCGGGTGACGGGCGGGCTGGATCGAGGCTCCTTGGCGTCCTSCAGAGCGGCGATGAGGACTGTAGAGAAGCGGGCCATTGTGATGGTATGCATGCGGTTGGAAACTTTTGTGTGCTTGACTGATGAAGGTTGTTGGTGTGAGAGTTGAGTATATAAAAAAGGAGTAAATGCTAGACTCGTAGAAGAAGAGTAAAAAAGCTTGCAATGGGATGCTTGATCTTGGTCGGCAGCAATTGGGCTGCTCTTGTACTTGAGGTGCTTTCGGTTAATCAGGCTTCAGGCGTCTCCATCCGTAATATCAACGCTTCGAATAGCGCTTATATTGCCAAAAACAGAAGGTGAAGCTTCATTATAGACGGCCAACATTACGTTGCGCGCTTGATCCTCCTGTCTGGGTATCGGGTTACTCTATGTTGTAGTTTCGGCCACAGCCAAAAGCCGGGCCCTACAGGAGCAATCATGCTTCGATTCAAGGTGTAGATGGCTCTAGTCATATTCTTAGTACTATGAGAGAAACCTTCTCTACCCCCAAAGAGCCAAGATCGAACAAGTTCTACCTGGTTTGGCCTACGTAGAGCGGCGGGGTGGTCAATCTCACATTTCGGCTTCAGCTGAGCAACCATCAAGCCTCGGTGGCGTAACAAAAGGGAGCGCAGGCGTAGCTTTCAATGTAACCTATTCCGGATCAGGCACACATTCACCTCAGCTCAATTGTATTCACATCACAGTGCTCAAAGGCCGTTGTTCATTCTTAATTTGCTTCAATTCATCCGAGACGACATAACTACATAGATAAAACGAAAAGAGCCAAGCCAAGCTTTCTCTGAGATATGGCCTCGACCTAGCATGTACTTTTTGCCCCTTGAAGCACCCCATGGTATCTACCCAAGGATTTGGACAAGCGTCCATATATTTTGCTGGCCGCCATTCCATGAACCATGCCCCAGGCACGATCCATAATTCTATTGACTACCCAAAGAGGTCGCTTACAGCTTGTCGTAGTAGTTCTCGTAGCCGGGAACCTCGATCTTGATACCCTTGCGCTTACGGGTCTCAGTGACGAGCTGGCCAACCTTGGAGCCGGCATCGAGGGGAGAGCCACCGGGCAGAACCTGCCAGTGGTCGAAGACGGACTGAGGGAAGGCCTGGCCAGAGGTGGCCTGGCGCAGATCGGCGTTGAAACCGAAAGACTCGAGAATGGGGAGGTAAGCCTTGATGTTGAAGAGGGGAGTACCAGGACGCTGCTCCTCGTTGAAGACGTGACCACGACGACGGGTCAGGACACCGTAGACACCACCCATGGCCTGCTCGGGAACCTGAATCTCGACAAGGTAGACAGGCTCGAGAAGAGCGGGCTCAGCAAGGAGGGCCGAGGCGTAGAGGACACGACGGGTAGTGGGCATGATCTGACCGGCACCACGGTGAATGGCATCAGCGTGGAGGGTGACATCGAGGACGTTGAAGCGGATGGAGCGCATGGGCTCCTCAGCAATGGGACCCTCGCGGGAAGCCCACTGGAAACCGGAGACAACGGAGTCCTTGATTTCGTTGAGGTACTGGACGGCACGGGTCTGGTCGACGAGCAGGTTGGCACCGTTGCCGTCGGGACCGAAGCACCAAATCTTCTGACCATCAGTGACATCCCAGCCGAAGTCGTCGGCGAGGACACGGGCACGGGCCTTGAAGTCGTCACGGGGAGCGACCTTGCCGGACTCGATGGCTTGCGAGAGCTCCTCATCGATGGGCTCAGCAGTCATGTAGATACGGTTGTGCTTGTTGGGAGACTTGGAGAGGGCAGTCATGCTAGACTTGCCAGCGACGGTCTCACGGTACTGGACGACGGGGTCCGAGATGATGAGGGGAACACCGGCGTGGTCATCCTCAAGATCCTTCAAGCAAATCTCGAGATGCAGCTCACCGGCACCGGCGACGACGTGCTCACCAGACTCGTTGGTCATGGTCAGAACGCAAGGGTCGGACTTGGAGAGACGCTTGAGACCCTCGACAAGCTTGGGGAGATCCTGGCCGTTCTTGACCTTGACGGAACGCTGGACGACGGGGGAGACGGAGAACTTCATGACACGCATGTTGTGGGCAGTCTCGGAGGTGGTGATGGTACCAGACTTGAGGAGGAACTGATCGATACCAACGAGACCGACAATGTTACCAGCAGGCATGTCGTCAATGGGCTCGACCTTGCCACCCATCATGAGGACGGTACGCTGGATAGCCTTGATGAAGAGATCATCCTTCTTGCCAGGGGTGTAGTTGGGGCCCTGGATGCGGACCTTGAGACCGGAGCGGACGGTACCGGAGAAGACACGACCGAAGGCGTAGAAACGACCCTTGTCGGAGGTGGGAACCATCTTGGAGACGTAAAGCATGAGGGGACCCTTGGGGTCGCAATCACGGATACCGACGGCGGCCTCGTCCTCCATGGGACCCTCGTAGAGAGTCTCGGCACGGTACTTCTGGGCAGTGATGGGAGAAGGAAGGTGGAGAATCATCATCTCAAGAAGAGAGTCGGCAGCGGGAAGGAAGGTGCGGAGAACAGCCTTGAGGAGCTGCTTGCCATCCTTGGCGCGGTCCTCGGGGCTGAGCTTGAGCTGGAGCTTGTCGAGGAGAGTGTTAATCTCGTCGGTCTTGAAGTTCATGACAGCGGCGAAGATCTTGAAGATGGGGTCCAGAATGAACTGGTTGAAAGCACGCTCAAGAGGCTTGCCCTCGTGGGTGCCGTTCTTGGTCCACTTCTTGGTGTGGGGGTTGAAGTAGTTGTCGCCCTGAGAGTGTGTTGTTAGCATGAGGCTTGTTATAGGGGAGAAGTGCACATGAGCTTACCCAGAGACGCTCCATCATCTTGTTCTTGTCGACACCAAACTTCTTGGCGTAACGGACGGCGAACTGACGGACGGTGAAGGCCCAGCCGTGGAGACCGGAACCGAAAGCGACGGTACCCTTGTAGGGGTAGACCTGGACGTCACCGAGAGACTTGTCGAAGTAGGTGGAGATGACGACGTTGACGGACTCGATGGTACGGGAGAAGGTCTGGTACAGATCCTCCTTGGAGACCTGGAGCTCGAGAAGAGCACGGTCGACCTTGTTGATGACAACAACGGGCTTGATACGCTCACCAAGAGCCTGACGCAGGACAGTCTCGGTCTGGACGCAGACACCCTCAACGGTGTCGACGACGACGAGAGCACCGTCAGTGACACGGAGGGCAGCAGTGACTTCGGAGGAGAAATCAACGTGACCGGGGGAGTCAATGAGGTTGATCAGGAAGTCCTGGCCGTCAGTCTTCTGGCCAACAATGTCCTTGATGTCCTCGGGGTCCTCAAGATGACCGTACAGGGAGATGGCAGTGGACTTGATGGTAATACCACGCTCCTGCTCGTCGGCACGGGTGTCGGTGGCACGGGCATCACCAGCCTTAGCGGTGGAGATGATACCGGCCTTGGCGAGAAGGGAGTCGGTAAGAGTAGACTTGCCGTGATCGACGTGGGCAATGACGGACATGTTACGGACGTTGGAGGGCTTGTCCATGAGGGCCCGGACCTCGTCGACGGTGAAACTGCGGAGGGAGACATGGTTAGCATGATTGCTGGTGATGATGGAAGCCCAGTGCAGCGGGAAACTTGAAGCTGGCGCTGGGGGGAGTGGGCTGGGAGCTGATTTTTTTTCTGCTTGTCGGCTTGGTGTGTTGGATTTGCAGTTGAGCGCCACCACGCCCACAATGCGAGGCCTTGGGGACGATGCGATGCATCTCTCGACTCGGCCGAACCAACAGAACGAAACCAGCAGCAGAATTAGATGGTACTTACTTAACCATGGTTGCGGTTTTGGAAGCTGAGCTTGCCTATAAAAAATTTGATGTGTGAAGAGGTAAAGCGGGGTTGAAGATTTTTGACCCCGCGCGTGAGAAGACGACTACGTTTGAATAAAACGAAGTCTCTTGAGAGAGCTGGAAAGACTCTTTTATAGGAAAAAAAGCGACTCAAAAGCGACGATTGGGAGAGACAGCGACCAGATCACTGCCACTCTTTGAGCGTCCCTTGTTGTAATCGGAGGGGGGGGAAGGTTGGGAGAGGATGAAAAGGTGAAGAGGGAAAAATAGTGGAGGGGAAGGCGAGTTTCTTAGGCGACGGGCGAGGGAAAGCGAGTGGGAGGGGGGTGGTGGGCGGCGAGGACTGGCGAAACAACAGAGAGACAGGGTGCCGCCACCACAGTCACCCACTAAAAAAAAAAGACTTGACGAGAGAGAGAGAGAGTGGGCTCTGGTGCTTTTTTTTTCTTGCTTAGCCGCTACGAGAGTACCTGTGTAGCTTTTTTCTTGTCACGGAGATAGGCCCTTGGAAGCCGGTCTTGTAGGTAGTAGGCATTGGGCTCTTCCACAGGCGTTCTTTGGCTTTCGCTGTGACGGCTTTCTAAGCTGTCGAGTCACCAGTGTGACTGGCCGGACTGACTAATAGGTAGCTGGTTATAGAATCATGACGGATGCTTCTGGCTTTGTATTCTACAATCATTCCATTCCATTGTCTCTTTTTCGAGTCTCTCTACTTTGGCAGCCCGCCACCAGTCTCTCCGCAAAGCTGCTAACCTCTTCTCTCTTTTTTCAACCCTCGTACTGCATTTTTAACCCCGCCTGCTTGTGCGGTTCCAGCGTAAGCCGTTCCCAGCATGCAGCCAATCGAAGCGGGGGTCCAGAGACGGGCAGCCCACAAAAAGACAGTGGAAGAAAAAAAATAGGTAGCTTGCCCCAATTGCCAAAAAAAAAANTGAGCGATAAATTTTTCCCACACTGATAATACTGACAAGAGCTGCAGCAAGCAGAAGTCCATCATCATGTGTGATTTTCATTCATGCCTGACGTCCCAGGCACTTGACCTCCAGCCCCTCGCTGTGCTGGCTAGCTTGCGTCCTGCCAGCAGCTCGGAACCCTGCCAACCTGCTTGCCCGCCTGCTTCAGTTTCGGAAGGTGGGGCAGCTCAAGCTTCGAGCATGACCCCGCCACTGCGCTTTTCCTTTTTCCCCTCCAAAGCTGATTCGACTGGCCAGCCAGCTCTAGGGAGGACTGCTACTCGCACTACTGGGGACTCGATTTCCAATCAAAGTGGCCCGGCTCTTACGGACTTTTTTCGCCCACGATATATACCTACGCCCGATAGCATCCTTCTCCTCCTCCTCCTCCTCCTACTGAAGCTAGCTACACCCGTACCTACCTACCTAGCAGGCAGGGCACCAACCCTTCCTCTCTGCTCCATAAGTCCCCATCATCCATATGCCCACCGACTCTTGTACACCCCACCTCCCCGCCACCCACCCAGCCAATTAATACTCTACACGCCTACTACCTACGTATTCCATGATTATGCTGTCCATTGCCAGTGCCGACCTGGGCACACCTGTGATTCACTGTAACAATCCCATCGTAGCAGCTCCAAGCGCGCTAGTCCAATACCGTACACTAGTACCTAGTTGTTGTCAGCCAGCACAAAGCCCCCACGAAGCCATCACGGCACTACACTATCCAGATCATGTCTACACACATGCCCCGTGTCCAAAGGCATATCAACCGTTCCACTGGTCTCAATGATTATACATGTGTATTAAATCGCTCTTCTCCTTCGAATGCTACCCTGCTAAATGCCAAGAGCCCCTCAAGTACATGATTTTCCTCGTATACCCTATACTATACGTACAAGCCAAACGCAACATCACCAAGCTACCCGGTCCTGCTTTACCATGCCTCTTCATCTGGCATTTCGTAGTCCATGTTCACTTCACGTCTCGGCTCGTCATCTCTTGACTCGCCTGCGCCTGTGTATTCATCCTCGCCATCTTCCATGCCGCCAAAGTCCTCGCCTACACCTTCAGCTTCAATGACGAGCTTCTTGCCAGGCGACGCGGCAGCCGAAGCTCCTGCGGCAGCAGTTGGTACCGGTGGCAGCGGCGTGCTGATCCAAGACAGCTCCAGGTTTCCAGACACCCCCGGCAGCTCTTTGCCTTGGAGCGAAAAATAAAACTTCTCTGCCGTCTTCCGGTCGGGGAACAAAACCGTAGTCTTCTCCGCGCTGCTCTCGACGGATTCGAATTCGCCATTGCTCTGCAACACACATGTTAGCTAGTTCCTTGAGCGCTCGACTGTCGCGTTATTAGATTTCTTACAATCAGGAAGTGACGCAGAGCTTCATCCTTTTCCGTGGCTGAAAAGTCCGCACCAGTGATGGCAACCATTCTGGGTCGATTGTCAATCGAGAATTGTGCATAAGCGGCGTGCCGTGCCCCATTCCCTCGAAACGACCCTCTGCCACGCGGCGCATATCCGCCTCGCATGCTGCCTCCCCGACCACGGTAGCCTCTCCCTCGGTAGCCTCCACGAAAGCTTCCTGCGCCGTCATCTTCGCCATTGGGGTTTTCTGGGTCAATGCCGAGAATCTTGGCCTCTTGCTCCAGAAGCGCCAGCTTCGCTCGCAACATGTCTGTTGACCCGGACGGTGTGCCATTTTCATCTGTTGCACCATCTCCTGTGCTGCTCATAGTCTTGGCCAGCAGCTTCGCCTGCAACTTTTCCGTCTCGGCCCGATGCTTCGCTAATAGCTCCTGCTGTTGTTTCTCGAGCTCCTGGCGCTTCACCTCCAGCTCGGAGCGTTTGCTTTCCCTTTCCTGGTGCAGCTTCTGCGCCTCCTCTTGTTTTCTTTGGAATTCTTCGGGGTCAATTTCTGGTGCTTGGCTCTCGTCATCGCCTCCATTGAACCCTTCTCTCGATCCATGGCCAGGCCTTGGGCCCCGCTGACTACCTCTGTCCGTTTCCTCCTTGTACCAAAAGACCTTAACAAATCGGTTATCAAAGATGACCTTTGGGGATTTGTAAGCTGCATTGGCTTGGTCCCAGTTGTCGTATTTGACAACAGCTAGGTGCTTGTATGGCTGCATCGACACCTCTTGAATAGTGCCAAATTGGGCAAAGAATTCGCGAACGTATGCTTCCGAGAAACTGTCCTCGGGAATGTTTTCGACAACGATTGTGGATTTGGATCGGTCATTCACCGGGCCATCTGCGGAGAAGCTCGCCTTCGAACTTCTGCCGGCCTTGCCCCCACGGCTCTTCCGTCCTCCTCGGGCGCCTCGTCCACCGCGTTGTCCGTCAACCATGAATTGAGGTCCACGAGACATCATCTGTGCCATATCCATATATCTATCGCCCGCATCGTAATCTACTGGACGTGTTGTTAGTTACTTGGCCAAAAGTAACAAGCAGGCTCACTTACCTAGCGGTACGTCCGGTTCTTGGCTGTGATCATATTGACAGGTGCTTCCACGCGCGCAGAAGCCCTTGTTATCGAAATCCCTGCACCTCTTGCGCTTGCGTTGCCGGTTGCCCGGTCCCTGTCCGCGGGCGCCGAGCATGCCAGGAATCGCCATACCCATGGCCTGCATTCTCGCCCACGCTTCCATAGGATTGTTCGGGTCGAAAGGGGGCATATTACCCATCATCGGTGGCGCATATCCGTTGAATCCTTCATTGCGGCGCCCACCTCGTCGAGGTTGTTTATATGCTCGCTCGTCCTGTTGCTCATAGCCGTTGTAGTCTTGGCCGTCTCCGTCTTCATCGAACCCGCGTTTCTTTGAATTGGACGGCTTTGGCGGTAAGCGTGCTGGATCAATCGGAGCACCTGCAGAAGTTACTTTCGGTGCTGGCGGTGCGCCAGGCATATAAGATTTGTAGGTAATCGCTTGGAAGACATCGTCGAGGAAGGCTTTCGGGTCTGCATGCAGGGTAAGGAGGTAAGCGCGTCAGCTCAGAGATGACCAATCCTCTACAATTCGAACTGACCTTCAGTCAGGAAGTCTGGGATTTCCTCCTCGCAGAGCTTGCGAACGGCGGCTTGGTCGCCGTCATGCTTCAGCAAGGCAATGACGTAGTCTGCGAGGACATCGGAGTCGGCATCGGATCTGTCCAGGAGATCAAAGGTGAGCAAATGCGATTCGCAATTATACTATCGCATAGCAAACAAGCAAACAGGGGGGCCACATACGTATTCTCGATGCGCTTGACAATCCACGTCTTGAGCTGTGCCGCATCCTCCTCGGGAAACAGCATGATCAGCACAAGCACCACATGGGCCAGCGCGCGCTGTGTTTGCGTCGACCGTTTGCTGCGGAGTCGTCGATGATATGCGCCGAGTGGGAGAAAAAATTGATATCGGGAGCGCCTCGCGGTGGGCAATGAATGTGTTTTGCGACGTCGCACGAGGAACGATCTGCTTTGAGTGACGATGCCGAGATTGCTCATGCGAGTGCCCTTTCGCAGAACATTAAATCTGGAGACGCGACGAAATTAGCGTCGTTTCCTTCCATCCATGTTGACTCTCGTTCCCTGCAGCGAGCCACGAGCGTAGGGGACCTTGACAGTGCTGACCTTGGTGGCTTGCAAGCAGTGGCGCGGGGAGCCGCCCGCTAACGGTTTACGGCTGCAGCGAACGCTAGAGCCACCACAAAAAAAAAAAGCGAACCCGTGAAAGTTCCACAGAGCCCACAACGCCGTCAAAGTAATATCGATAAAGAAAAATATGAGCAAAAAATAAAAAAAACATACAACAGCCGGTGTTCGCTGGTCGTCACCGACCCAACTACTAATCTGCCGGTTGGTAGCTTATCTATGGGAGAGCGGACGGGATCCCGAGTTCTCTACCACCTGTGGTCGTATGTATCAGAAGTTGCTGCAAACTAACTTATATTCTTCCTACCTATGAGGGCGCAAACAGAGATATATATCTCAATTGCCTCGTCAATCGCAACAATTTGCTGCACAAAAGCGTTGGTTACCTTTTTATTTGCTAGCTAAACTCAATCCATGTGGATCAATTCATGCGGTTCCCTGGTCATCTCCCTATAGACGTCGTCCACAAAGTCGCAAATTACTACCTCCGCTTATTGCGCCGGCTCAGGCTTGCCCGCTGGCTCCTTGGATTTCTCTGGTGTTCTCGGCTTATGTCCCTTTGGAGTAGGCGTGGACGGATCATTGGACTCGTCTTCCTTGGAGCCGTCTTTCTTAAGGGTTTGTCTTTTATTTCTTTCTGCCCTCCAGATCAGGTAAGCCACCTAGGAACTCCGTCGGCGTCAGAGGCTCTGTGGGCAGTTTCCCAGGTTCACGTCTAGGGGTGGCTTTCTTGCCCTTATCGTTGGTGGGCATGTGAGCTTAGATCGCTGCGGTGACCTTCTTCCTGTCGGCTTCTTTGATGCCGCGCTCTACTGTCCGGAAATACTCCTGCTGGTGTCATAGACGGGCGGGTATTCTAGTAAGGACACTAATATTCTCTCCTGATGCTACCAAAGAATTCTCGTCTTCAGCCGTATATCAATTGTTCTCTTTGCTTTCTACATTCTCTAGAAGAGCACGCAACCTTGCGTCTCCGTCTCCAGCATAATGCGCTGTGACAGCCTCCTGCTTCCATTCCGCCCAACTCATGTCCACCCCAAACATTTCCAACAACCTCTCAGCAAGCGGCAACGCATATTTCCATTCTGCTTCTGAGCCCAGACCCCATATATATCGTCGCACCTTATCATCATCGCCAACAACACTGATAGCGGCGCTTCGCGATGCAGCTGCAAAAGCCGCGTCGGAGGCGCTGAGTCCCGCCTTGCCGTTGTACAGCAGGCCCATGTCGGCCGATACAAGCGAGTAGCCGAATGCTTCCTTCCGGGGAACAACGCGGGCCCCCTGCCAGTCGATAATGCCTGTAATATTGAAATGCTCATCGACAAGCATATGGTCTCCCTTATCGTCTATATGTTTGAGAAAGAAGACAGGCTCTTCGTCAGCGGCTACCTCATTCGCTCTGTCTTTTAGAAACGAGTATAGTAGATATGCGTTCACAGGGTATGCTGTATACGCCTGGCCGTCTGCAATTAGCTGGAGGTACTGCTCTGCGTAGGCGGTGTAGTAGTCTATAGCGGTGGTAAAAGGTCCGTTCGGACTGAGTATAAAGAATCGGTCGGTCACCATAGCGGAGACCTTGACTGAGGATGCTCCGTCCGGCATCAAGGAGCCGGCCATTTGGAATGGATGCTTTTGGATTTCTGCCATGATCTCTGCGAGTTGTTGCCATATTTTGACGGAGTGTTGGCTTCCCTCATCGGCCATTGCACCAGGCCATGGTTTGCCAGGTAGCTCTTCCATAAGGATGAAGCTGACGCCAACTCCGTGGTCGTTATCGGTAACCCCGTATGCAAAAGCACGCGCGGTTGGAATAGGTAGGGTTTCCAGGAATTTCAGAGTAGCGTATTCGCTTTGTATCAACTTATCAATAAACAGCCGCGGCAGCGAGGTCGAAACCCTAGATACACGCGGCACACGAAGCAGCCAGGGGTTAGAGCCGTCGCTAAAACTGACACGGGCATGATAATTAGCACAGCCCATCATTCCCTCGCCATAGTTAAAGTGCTGGATAGTACATTCTTTTCCAGTCAGCTCTAAAACGATATTAGATACTGCGGCATCGTTGATCCAGCCTTGTAAGCGCTTCACTTCATGCATCTCATGGGATTTCCACGTCGCGTCATCTATGGCTTGTGATGTATTAGTATAGTATGAATATGAGAAAGCTAAATCCACCCCGAAAAATACAGGTGAGACGTACCCGGTCACAAGAATGGTGTGGTGGTTGTAAATGCTCAAAGCACAGATGGCGCTCGCAAACACCACATCCACCTGCCACTCGAACAGATGGGTTAGAGCAGTCGGTGACAAAACAGTCAAAGAAGCGTGAAAGCATCGTTTCCATGGATATAAATAAGATCAATTTCTCTTGGCGAGTGCTTGCACTGTTGATTGTGCTAGAGAGTGGTTAGTAATTAAACCTGGCAGGATGCACGAGAAGAAAAGTAATCTGGATTGAAAGATCAGCTGACAAGCCTTGTGTTACACAGGCAGTAAGACAGTAACTTATAGACATATGTTATTTGACGAGCTGTTTTTGCATGGTCAATTCTTCGTGAGCGGCCCTCGCCTTGAAGACTAGTTCTGAAGGCTCACAGGCTGACTGTAGGATAATTACATTGAAAATTGCATGCTAAACAGCCTGCGGGAACGTCTGCAGAAAGGACTCGCTCTCCCCAACCGCTATGGCATACGCAGTCTTCGCATAGCCAAATATCTGGGGTGAGATGCTCGGTGCTATGGATCTAGATATGTTGCGCAAGTTGACAAGTGCCCATGGCACCATGTTGTCTGGCTGACCCCATTTCTTTATTTCAAAGTCGGGTGTCGGTGCACCTTGGGTATTTCCATCGCGCGCCGGCCAAGAAGCGGTGACTTCATAGCCTAGGGCGTGGAGTCCTTCAAGAAACATGTCTGCAGATTTTCGAGGCTTCTTTTGCTTGGAGTACTCCACAGCGATTGCAAAACAGCAAGACTGCACTTCGAGGCGCGGTGCCTCTGTCGGGTAAGCAGAAGGGTACGTCTCCTTGATCTCGCCAAGAAGCTTGGTAGCCTTCGCCAGCGACTTGGGCTGCATGCTGAGGGTACGTTGCAAGTTCTGCATAAGTGTCTTGCGTTTGCTCAACAGGCTCGCGGATGTCGCTCGTCGTGCCTGACAGAGGACACAATCACAGGTGAACCCCCAGTTCTTTAATTTGTCCCGCATATCTTTGTACGATTCCAACTCTTGAGGCGAGTAATAGCTGAACGAGAGCTCTGTCCCTGGCTCCAAATCTGTGGTCGCTCGCAGAATCTGCATGTCTCCGATGAAAGAGCGATGGCAGTTTCCAACGCACGAGTGGTTCACGTATGAAGCTTTGACCCAGATACCTGTTGTACCGAAGCCGGCCTTGCCGTCTTCCGTCGCCTTTTCGTTCTTCAGCGCCTTCGACAGCGTGTCTCGGCTCGTCCGTGGTGCGCCAAAACTGTTCAAAGATATGATTTTTGCTGCGAGGAAGCTATCTCGGATTAGCTTTGGGCTCAGATGCATAGACTGTCCCATGGTACATACGAATCAACAACAGGGTTCCCATCCGCGCGATCCCGGCTGACCGGTTTGTAATCGCCATGGTGCAGTTGCAAAAAGGGACGAGAGTATTCCGGATTATGGTATAAATTCTGTACCGCCTGAGAGAGAATGGTAGCCTGGCTGCCAGCGTATGCGCGCTTGGTGTCAAGATCCATCATCATCGAATAGCTACCAGACGATATGTCGCAATAGCTGTATACGAAGGCTTTCTCGCAAAGCAAGATATCACCCGCACGAACCGCCTTGGTCGTAAATAATCCTCGTCCTCTATCACCGGTCTCACGAACCTCGACCAGTTTTGAGAATGTGGCACAGTCAACCAGGGCCGAGCTTTGGTTAGCCTGCTGATATATGCGCGCGAAGCTATAGACCCCATCATTTTGCTCTCTCAATCTCGTATTGACACGTTGTAGTTCATTTCTTGCATCTTTATTTTCTGGAAAGCTTTCAATAAATTCTTTGAGACTCTCGGAGCATCGATCGAAGGCGCGCAATTCATACAGGGCCCGTATCTCACGAAATCTGGCCTTTTCTGTGGCTGGGATTTGGTCATTCATTTTGATCGCGTCAGCAAGAGCATTTTCTGGGCGTGCGAGCTGGAGGTTGACAAAAGAACGATTGACAAAAGCCAGCTGCGCTTCCTCGGGCGTGGCAGCAGCGCGACCAGCGTCGGTGTAACTGCAACATCATTAGCTAGCTTCAGAAGCGTTCCTGGCAGAAAAGAATGCGCTTACAGTCGCAATGCCTTTGCCCATAGTTTCTTTTTGACAGCATCATTTCCTTGCATTCGTGCTTCGTTGCTTTCAATTTCTAGAACTGAACTCCTCCAAGCATCGGGTACGCGAGTGTCGGATGGGTCTGGCCACACAACATCGCTGGGATGATCGACCCTCAATGAGTAGGATCCGTCCGAAGCGCACTTGAAAAATGGTTCCTTGATTATGAGCACTTTTCCCATAGATATGACCTCGCTCGATGGGACTATCGTTTCTGGAGCTTGATGATAGAGCTGAAGTGTCACTGCTATTCCGGCCAAATCCTCAACAACGCCCAGTATGGCATTCATGCGATTAGCCGGCGTAAGGAGTCGAAGGAGGAGACTGGTACCACGATGATGCTCTCCAAGTCTCATTTGCTGGATGGAAATCGGTTGAAGCTCGTCGAGAAAGCGTTCGGAGGGCAGATATGGTGGCGGCAGCTGCGTAGTGTATATCATGGTATTGGTTGGGCCACGCATATTTAGACTCATGTGCGTGGCAAGGAAATTTGACGTGATTACTGCTGGAGGGGGATGATTGTAAACTAACTGGCCATTTCTTTCTTTGGCTTTCTGGTGCATCACCTCTGCATTGCGCAGCATAGCAACAATCTGGGCATCTCCGGAGACGTCCCGTACATCCATAGTTACAGACAAAGTATTCGTATCTCACAATAGATGTCGATGAGAGAAAAGTGATATTTGGCAGATCGGTAGCGTTTTTCTATAGTTCAAGATTTTGATGAAGTAAATAATGTGCGAGATTCGTGCACTGTAAATTCTACCTAGGAGCACGTTACACAAACCTCGCGGAGTTGATGCATATTCAATTCAGGCTCAGCCACACTCATGCATGGCTGCCCAACCCACGGCACGAGTAGCCAAGGAATGTAAATGTTGTGTGCCAGATACATTGGAACTTAAAAAGAACAGCCAAGTATAAACTTTATCGTGAAGCATTGGGTGGGTGAATACCAAAGAGACGGTATCCTATGAGATGGATGACACAGCGCATCGCTTCAGATATTCAAACGTCAAGGAAGTGATGTACATTGGATCTTGACGCTTTACTCCATTTATTGGTTTGTTTTTATCCCTCAACTATCGGTTTTGCGTGATTTCCGAGGCTGAAAGGCCGAAAAGCAATTCTATCTCATAATGCAACACGAAACTCAACAGGCCCGTCCTTCCCATACATTAGTTCCTGGTCTGTGACCCATTGGAATAAACAAGATCCACATGCACTCCTTATCCCGAATGAATTGAGCTCAACTAGCAAGAAGTCGTCACCTCCAGCAATGTTGAGCACGTCAAACGAGAAACCCTGAGTGTAGATAATGTCATCCAGTTCATCCACCCCTCGAGCCTGGAGCCTGGCAACGATGCTGGCATGTATTTCCTTGATTCCTTGCAGGATGGCGCCAGCGATTTCTGTCCGCTCTTGTGGATGTTTATCTGCAAAGACCCATGGCTTGTGCCACCGGTATTGGCTGACGGTGGAGATTTTAAACGTTTCTGGCACACAGAATACCCGGT
This sequence comes from Lecanicillium saksenae, assembly GCA_027627215.1. Lineage (NCBI taxonomy): Eukaryota > Fungi > Ascomycota > Sordariomycetes > Hypocreales > Cordycipitaceae > Corniculantispora > Corniculantispora saksenae. Next base: position 1,727 of record JANAKD010000403.1, on the reverse strand, counting down.
ATTCATGCTTGGTGTCCATCCGCCTGTCAAAAGGCACGCAGTAGAGCATTGCAAACTCTTGATCTGCGTTTAGGATGTTTGTGAGCGTTATGTAGGCGCGCAGCGAAGTGCTAATCTGGAGGACCGCATCATCGGCAGAAAACACCGCCATCTGACCATCCGAGGCCGCGTCCTTCAGCGAGCATCCTCCCAAACGCATAAAAAGGCCTTCTAGTGGGAATTTCAACGCGTCAAAGATGGGGTAGATTTCGTCTTGCAAATCTTCCGCGTACGCGCGGCTCTGCGTGCCGGTCTGTATGGATGACCTGGCCGCGCTGAGAATGGTCGCGACTTGGCCGCGAGAGAAGGAGACTGTCTGGCACGCTGACGGGTCGATGCCGCGCGACTCAAGTATGAGGGGCAGCCATTTGTCAAAACTATATGGCCGGCTAGTAGGAACAGGGAATCCCGGTGCATCTTTTTCTGTATGGAAACAAGTATTGAAGTTGGTTGGCGCACCTGTGTCGAGGTCTGCGCGGACAAGCGCATAATCAATCTCAACAAGGCGCATCATTATTAAAAGAATTTACATCATGTAGGCATGGCAAAAAAAAGGAGAAGCATCTCAGCGGTCTAGATATTTATCGATGCATCTTTGCGAAGCTCGAACCAACAAAACAGGTGACTCATAATTAATACAGTTGTGACCTTGGGATGCTTGATTCGGCTCTCTCAAATAGGAAATTCCAGACTGTGTGGCGCACTGTATAGAGGGCTTGACTGAGATGAGAAATACATAAAGCGCTCTGTGCCACAGGCTACTAGTCAAGTATCTGATATCCGTAAGGCTCGAACAGTGCGAAGCCACACGCGGGGCTGGAAAGCGTTATGCTCGGTGGGGAGCTGAGCCGTCGCCTCGTCACGACCCTGCCAGTGAGCTTCGTTTTCTTTCTTCCATTAGAATCTTTGAAAATCTTTGAAAAACACAAATCTAAATACTAAATTTGCAAATTTATCCGCATCATCGAGTTGTTGTCGGCTATCATCTGCTTGCCTTGCGCGCACAACAATCCCGAGCCATATCAGTCACCATGAGTGACACAAGCTATTCTAGCGGCAAACCACGCACGCGGCAGCGAGCCTACAAAGCACCGCCGCAGCTCGATGTCCCTGACATTGAAGAAGATGCCGCTGAGAGGAAGCGCGTGTTGAATGTGCTAGCTCAGCGAAGATATCGTGAGTGAGGCGAGGTGTTCTTCATGCTAAATAGGGACTAATATGAGATATAGGCGAGAAGAAGAGGCAGCGTCGACAAAAGCAACAGGCGCAGGGTAAAACGAACGATGAGACGAATGAGTTTTCTCCAATGGAAGAATGTGCGGTTGGCGAGCAAAGCAGTAGTGGCAACAATATCGTTGACGAGTTTGGCGTTGACTGTATTGAGGAGATTGAACAAGTTGGCGACGCTTGGCCTGCTATGACGAATATGTCGCTGGCACCATTATTGCTCAATTCCAGCATTGAGTCAAATATCCCCCAGAATGATAGCGAGTGGGTTGACTTCTCATCGTCGATGCCGTCATCGGGGGGCATTCCCTCTCTCGACTTCTTCACGTCGTCGTCCAACGCCAGCTCACCGCCATCATTTGGCAGCAGCCCCAGGAGCGTCAACTCGGACGGCGGCCTCTCCGACAGTTATCACCTCCCCGTCTTGGAGCTGACGCTTCTCAAGGGGCTGATGCGGATAG
>JANAKD010000402.1:0-20239 GCA_027627215.1 Lecanicillium saksenae | reverse complement strand
CCGTCGGAGCGGTGCTTGGCGCTGTGCGCCGTTGAAGTCCTCTTTTCGCTCTCGGAGCTGTACGTGGTGACCGACGACTTGTTGCGCTTGTGGAACGACGGGCGGGCCGTCAGGTTCGACTCGAGCGGGTTCATGTCGGGCGGCATGTCGCATATTCTCTGGAAAGTAATCGCAAGCCACATGGAGGTGAGGAACGAGGCCAAGTGCAGACCGCCGGCACCGATGATGGTGTAGTACACGGCCGGGACGAGGTAGTCGAGCAGCCTCTGGTCCTTGAGCAGAGTGGCCCACGAGGCCGAGTCGCGGTTCGTCATGAAGGCGCCGTATGCGTAAAAGGAGGCAACCGTAAGATCAAAGATGCCCGCAAAGAGCTGGTATGCGGCTGTCGATCCCGGGGTTCTAGCCGTCGCTGATCGAGAGTGATGGACAACTCCGTATAGGCTGTGAAGACCTGCCACGCCAGACTGCGAAATTATCAGTAAATGGTAGCTCAATATCAATGGCAAGGCTTGCTTTGCCTACTTACCACAATGCGCATGATCCAGGCGGTGATGCTGTTGACATGGCTAAGCAGAATCATGAGGACCAAGATGCCAAGAGCGCCATTGAATTCGAGCACACGGCAGAGGAGCTGCCAGCCGCGAACCCATTTGATCGCCTTTTCAGTCTTTCTCCCCAGCTGTCTGTATTCTGATCTCTGCTGCAAAGCCTCGTGGGCACTGTACTATAGATTAGCACCTCGACATATATAACCAGGTGTCCATTATTTCTGGGGTCGAAGCGTACTCGGGGTGTGTGTTGAAGTTGACGAGAGGCCCAACCTGAGGCTTGCGCTTCGGCTTGGGCTCCCAGCTGGCGCGGGTGACGGCCTTGGGATCAAATGTTGAGACGGGGAAGCGGGAATCCTCGTTGGATGTCGCCGTGTACATGTAAGGCGCGCTCGGCGCCATTGTTCTCTAACAACAGGGCAGCCTCAATGGGGCCCGTTCCGTAAATCGAATTGAATGGCTCTGGAATGCTGGATTATTCCCCGACCGTTGCGAATCTGAGGGGATCAAAATCGTAGGGTGGTGGGCGAAACAATTGGCGCGTTGGAATGTGTTTTCTGAAGAAGAGAAAGAGAGACTGGAATGACTCTCCAACAAGTAGGGCTCTGGCGGGTAGCGGGGTGGTTATGCCAACAACGGACAGCTTTTTTCTCAATAGCTGGCCTTACTACAACCCCCAGCCGCTTTCGAGTGGACCGTTGTAAAAAAGCAATATTCGGCTCTCACAGGTCACAGCGTAATGCTTGCGACGCTATTGTTCCGGTGGTGCCATGATTTGTGGCGGGCGGTTGTCCTGGTGGCCGTCACCACAGCAACGGGGAAGCTGATCCGGCCGACGGAGACTGCGGGCGGGTCGTAGGGCCAGCGTCCCGAGTAACAGCGCGGCCGAAGCCCGAGCGTTTTNAGCGGCGGCGATCTTGGGTAGCAGGAAGGAAACAGGACAAGCTATGTGTAGTAGACGACCCTGCTAGCCATGCGCTTTGTTGCAACAGTGGGAGACGTCATCTTGTCAATCGATCATCCTAACTTGGCGCCCACTTGAGGTATCTCAGGCTACGCTCAAATCTGCATTTAAAGCCTGTACGCGGTAGCCAGGTGCTGCGTCTGATCGAAGACTACCTGGCCAAGTCCAACACCATGAAGCGATGCGCCAACTGTCGCAAGACAGCCAACATGATTGCCAGGGGGGTATGATGCGAGAGAGTGCTATGCGTATATCGCTCTTCCCTCATGATATTTTAACCAACCTTTCGTTCGCTTAATAATTATGATTAATATGTATAACTCTCTATTCTCTCAGGCTAGTTCTCCAGATTTATTATTATCTTTCTTCTCTTGCTGGGCCACCCAATCTGGAATACAAGGGGCGAATACCAGCTGGCCAAAGAAGGCTTGATGAAATGTCCCGATGCTAACAATAATCCAGAGCAAGACCACAAGCAGCGAAAAAATAGTACCCAAGACCTTGAAGAAACCGGACGGAAGCTCTTTCGCAAACATTGTCGTCGCCGTAGAGTAGACGCCGAGGGGAAAAGTGAACCCCCACCATCCCAGGTTGAAAGGGAATCGTCGGCGTGAGATGGAGGCCAGCGCGAAAAAGAGCCATACCAGCCCGAAACCCCACATGACAAAGGCCGTTGCAATGCCCATGGTGTATAGTATTTGCCCAGCCACTGGCGCATTTGGTATAAACTTTGTTTCTTTGCTAATGCGTAGCGCTTCCGCTCCAATCTGCATAATGCCAAAGGAGCCCTGTCCAAGCGGCCCGAGAGGAAGGAAGACGGACACAATTACTTCGCGTGGGGGCAGCTGGTGCATTGTCAACCGCTGGAAATATATGACCATTGTGAACATGGCTAGGGGAACTCCGCAACCCCAGAGGATGTAGCTTGTAACAATGGTGATGAGTGCGTTCTGTAGCGACAGGACCGAGGCCACGATGCCGCCGGAAGCCGCAGCAACAATTGTGGAAACAATGGGAAGCAGCCACGCCGCGGTCATGGTTTGCAGTTGAGTCTATTAACAGGGCGTGAGTATTTGAGTCAATGAGATCAATAACCTAAAGCTGCTCACCTCATGCTTGTACATGATAACAAAGGGCAAGTAAAAATTGGTGGCGACTGAGAGCACGACGTCGATCCACCACAGCACCCATGCCAGCGTAACAAAGTGAGTGCCCCATGCAGGGACGCACACAAAGACGACCATGTTGACGATTGTAGCGAGCCCCATGGGAAACGTACCCAGGAACAATGACTGTGTCGGGTGCCGTATCATGCACTTCCAAACGCCTTCAAACAATGTGTATCGTAGAATCGAGATTGTTAGAAAGACGAGAAATAGGACCACATTGAGAGAAAAAATAACGACTGATATCCAGTACAGCCATCTGGCGTTGTAGGGTAAATTATGTAGCAGTATCGACACAATGCCGGTGCCCATGTTGACGGCGAACCATGACGGCGTAAAGTTGAGAACCACATGTCTCCAGCCTCTGCGATTCCGTTGTAAATGTGAATGGTCGCCAGTGACACCTTTTTCAGCTGGGCAGCGGCTAAGCGGCTCGCCACATATTGTTGTAGATGGTTGGGCCTCACAGGCTCTCGAGGCTACAGGGTCCATACTTTGCGAGGTAGATAGCTCGTTCCAGTGGCGAGTGAACTTGGCAAGTGCAAGTGCTTATAGTGGTGTGATCGGATGTTTTGTTGCTCGCATATACTCAGCGCCGCCTTTGTTGATAATGTATTGCCATTTAAATCAGGCGCGTCTCGCAACCTTTTTATGGCTTTTTCTCAACGGCAGCCACATGCTTCGGAGCTGGTGATCGATCTACTGGCGGATGCTTCTCCGGAGGTATCCTGACAACCGTTGAAGAGACGTTTTTGGCGGCGCGCATTGGGAAAAAAGCCTGCAGGCGGTGCTCCATCTACCTGACTTTTCCCCGAAGCAACCGGAACATCCGTGTGTACCCGCACTAAAGCCAAGCTTGACAGTTGTTGACGCAGGCTGTACGACGGTCACGCAAATCAGTTGATTAACTAGTAAACTCTGTTTATTGAAGAATCGTACCATTCACCCGGTCGCTGACACCATCCCCCGTGCCAAGCACCGAAAGAGCCGGCAGAGGGCAGTCGTGAAAACCCTGCAAGGCGGCTCGCCGGCGATCTTCTTTCCACTAACTAGCCAGCCAGTGGGGTTGTTCCGGGAAGAATACTTCAGAATACCTCGAACAGGGTCTACGTTGCTCCAACTGCCATTTCATGGCCAACTCGGGGTGCAAGTATATAACGTCACAAATCCCCGGTGTAGCAATCCATATATGGTATTTAATTTGATAAATTCAATAAATTTTGCAGCTATCAAACATTTTCCCCACCCATCCACGTCTGCAGCTATCAGTGCCCGCGAATCAGTCGGCCCGCGAATCAGTCGTGCCATTCAAATCATGCTCAAGATTCAGTGCAGACAGTTCTCTTCCACGGCTAGGCAGGTGAGTTTGATATGCCTCCCAGATATTTGAGCACGGCTGCAGGCTTGATGGACCCTTGCTTGTGGGAGAAAATCTTCAAAAATGCCTAACATGCATTTTCTAGCTAGCCAAGGTCTCCGTCCTTGGCGCCGCCGGTGGCATTGGCCAGTCCTTGTCTCTGCTTCTGAAGCTAAACCCTCGGGTTACCAACCTGGCACTCTACGACCTCCGCGGAGGCAAGGGTAGGTGGTCTTAAACCCAACCTACCAGTAACATGATATTTGCGATCCCAATGCTAAACTTGCTACCAGGTGTTGCTGCGGATCTGTCTCACATCAACACTCAGGCTACTGTTGAGGGCTACGACACCACTCCAGGTGATCTGGAACGCTGCTTGCAGGGCTCCGACCTTGTTCTCATCCCTGCAGGAGTGCCTCGAAAGCCAGGTATGACCAGAGACGATCTGTTCGACTCTAATGCCTCTGTCGTTCGGGACCTAGCAGATGCCGTTGCGAGATCTGCGCCGAGTGCCAAGCTTTTAATCATCACGAACCCTGTCAACTCGACGGTTCCTATTGCCGCGCAGGTGCTAAAGTCGCACGGCGTGTATAACCCCAGGACGCTCTTTGGTGTCACCACTCTGGATGCGGTGCGGGCTAGCAGATTCGCCTCGGAGCTCAAGCAGACCAGCCCCGAACACGAGCGCATCACGGTGGTAGGCGGTCACTCGGGCCTAACAATTGTTCCGCTCTTCAGTCAAAGCAACCACCCTGATCTCAGTTCTGACGCAGAACTGATCCGACGAATTCAATTTGCTGGCGACGAGGTTGTCCAGGCTAAAGCCGGTGCTGGTTCAGCCACTTTGGCCATGGCCTTGGCAGGTGCCAGGATGGCTGACGCGGTGCTCCGTGCCATGGGCGGAGAAAAAGGCGTTGTTGAGTCAACTTTTGTGGATTCTCCTCTGTATAAAGATCAGGGAATTGATTTCTTTGCTAGCAACGTGGAGCTGGGCCGCGATGGAGTGGAAAGAATCCTGCCTGTCGGTACAATTGACCCCGCGGAACAAAAGCTCCTCCACGCTGCACTGCCGGATCTCAGGAAGAACATTGAGAGGGGTCTGGCGTTTACTCAAGACAAAAAGGACTAATTCTGAAAAGTCGTGGCCCTAAGATAAAATCTTCTACAGTTGTGTAGCTATTTATATAAAGCCTTATTCCTGTCCTCGACTATTTTGCCTTACTCTTCTTGTAAATAGGCATGCCAATAATACTAGATCCAACAGATTCCACCGTGCCCAAGTATAATAGTACACATCTAAAGCTGATTTATGGTAGATCAAATGTAATCATGTACCCATTGAGTGCAAAAGCTGGGTTGACCAGAGGACTGGGTCAAAAACGTGCCCGATAAATGATTGGTCTTGTGAATAATCCACATTGTTCATCCAGTTGAATGGCAGCTCCTCGCCTGTCGCATATATATCCGTGCCTGAATATTGGGCTGCACTCTGCGCCTGAAATAGCAGTGGTGCATCGCTCTGGCCTTCTTCAGCGCTCGTGCGCGTGGCTGCTGAACAGCGCGAGAGCAGACTGGCGATGGTGTCTCGTGCGTGCTGGCACCCTTTTGACCTCTCACATACGGCATTTAGAACCTCTAGACAGGCATTTGCGTCTTCCCGCAGCTCTTCGCCTTCCGTGCCGCTTTCATCTGCCCTGCGAAGATTCAACGCGACGATGAGAATAGAGGCTGCACACACAACGCAGTCAACTAGCTGCCACCAGGGGAAGCCGAAGATGAGCTCGGATGGATCAGATAGATTGTGAAAGAGGCTTGCCGTACGATGTGCCTCGGATATGCATATCTCGCCGTATCTCCGTGCCTCCATCGGTTCCGTCTCGGTCCAGAGTTGCGTATGTGTCGGGTCTGGGGTTGGCAGGCGAAGCCATTGTCGATGCAAGAGTGCACGGAGATGATGGTATTGTATCGCGAGCATATTTCTCTGCCGCTTAAAATGTGGCGACTTGTCAAACACATGCACAAGGTCGAATCGTAAATAGCGTGGAAGTTTATGCTTCCACGCCGAAAACTCTGCCTCTAACTGCCTAGCTTCGGCGAGTCTGACGTTAGTAGTCTTAATGCCCTCATTAAGTCGTTGAACCACGTCACCGCTTAACCTCGATAGCTCGATAACGTGCAAAAAGTATACGCCGAGGGAAGGCTCGTTGGAACTGGGAAATGGTGTGTCAATCTCCCAATCGTGTTTGTTGTCGTCTAGATTAGACGGAAGTGGAATGCCAAAACCCCCGTCAGCGATGGCTGGCGGTCTACCAGCCTGCAAGGCAAGTAGACGATCCATAACATACAAAGAATACCAGACCCTGCGCCGAATTTCGATTCTTTGGGACACTGGAAGCAGATAACTCCAGGATCGAGTACCGCCTGCAAAGTCCATGTGTAGACCGAGGGCTTGCGCAAGGCGCACAGCAATCCCGAGGGTAATCCAGCACTTGTCGGTTCTGGAGACGGCCAGCAGATAGAGGCATTGCAAGAGAAGAACTGATACCTGAACAGCAGAAGCTTCTAATCGATTGATATCGGTAAGGTGAATGGATTGCTGGAAGTATTGCTCATGCAAATTCGATGGTGAAGACGATGGCTGGGGAAGGAGATGGTCGTGGAGCGCGCCAATGGCAAGCACGCCATAGAACAGTGCGTACCAAGCTGCTGTGAGTTGGTTCCCACCACAGTCTCCGCATTGTGCGTCCTTGAACTTGCGGATGAAATGTGACCTAGGAAGAAATGGATAGGCAATATGTACCGTGGTGAAATACGCGTCCAAATATGTCTCAACAACATCCCAACTTGGCATCATTCGAGTCCAAGTAGGCAGTGGCTTACGCGGCGCCGGCACTTCGTCTCCTCCACCGCTTTCAGTATTTTCTCTCTCTGTATCTTCAGCTGGACTGAATGCCCCTAAAGAATTTGCCGCCAAGTTGAGGAACTGAGTATCGCTGCCCTGGCCGAGATACCGTGAGGAGTGAGGCTGGTCGATCGACATGCCACCTGGCTTAGAGCCGTCAACACCAGGCTTTGGAGGTTCTTGTTCCATTGCATGACACTCCAACATATTTAGGGCCTGTTCAAGCGCAGATCTGGTATCTTGTGGGAGCGCCGCGCAGATTTTGCGAATAAGTTTGAAGCCCTCCTGCGGATTTCTCTGAGATGATGAGATGATATCATTCTGAGTGTTGTTTTGACTGGTACCACGAATTCTTTCGCCTCTCCAGATGCATTGGAAGCCGTAGCCTTCACAACGTCCACAAACTGGATGCTTGCTGTCGCACTATTTCATACATTTAGTTTGCTTTTTTTTATAATGCGGGATGCTAAGCGTGGGACATGGTAATACCTTTGCTTTCTTCGCTCGGCAACTTTCGCAAGCCAACGCCACCCGTTTACGCCTGAGCTTGGCCACCGGAATGTGCTTGTCCTGTGAGCTCTTATCCATCGCCTTCAATTCCAGCACAAAGCTGCCAAGTTACTAAGCAATGAAGTGATTCTACTTGCCATGCGTCGGGGTATGGAAGGCTCATCGACAGCCAGTGTTCCGGCTATAGCGGGGTTTTGGTGCCTAGGGTTGCTTTGTCATCCGGATGTCACGGCAGGCTCCCACTCGAACGCCTGGCGCGACGCAATAAAATCGACGCCCAGGCGGGAGTGTACCTGTCTATGACTACTCCACGCATCTACAAATAGGTGTGCTAACCGCCTAAAAATGGAACCCAGGACAGCGACATAGCATATCTCCCTGCTATCAGCCACTGCGTCCCCTGTAGTGTCCTGGTGGCCGTCATCACAGCAACGGGGAAGCTGATCCGGCCGACGGAGGCTGCGGGCGGGTCGTAGGGCTAGCGTCCCGAGTAACAGCGTGGCCCAAGCCCGAGCGTTTTAGCGGCGGCGATCTTGGGCAGCAGGAAGGAAAAAGTGGCTAGCTATGATGTATTCACTTATTTGACAGTTATGTGTAGTAGACGACTCTGCTTGCCATACGCTCCGTTGCGGCAGTGGAAGACGTTATCTTGTCTATTGATTATCATAACCTGGCGCCGACTTGAGGTATCTAGGCTACGCTCATATCTGCATTTAAATTCCGTATGTTATAGCTAGATACTCATTAAGTAGGGATTGCTCCTTCTTCGTCTTGTTGCCATTTCCGCAACCCTATTCTTGGTCGGATTCAGAGGCTCCACGAAATCTGCACAGAGCGAAGTCGATCATGTAAACCTGATACTTACCATTTAATTTTAGAACAACAATAAATTTTCTGGGATAGACATCTGAGTTGAGAATATTCATGTCCCTAAGTACCTATGTGATACAAACTACTTTGTCAATCACGTCCTGCTAAGCTGATTGTGGTACGTGTTGCTGCAAGTCTGTCATGGTGTATCCATCCAAATATTAAATCGAAATGCCTTTCACCTGCGTATGCTCCAGCACGTCGTTTGGTAGTAGAGAATCGCACCAGTCTAGAGGCAATGCAACTTCTGCCAGCAAATAGGGTATCATTCTGCCTTGGTACATACGCGGGGCCGTGTACGTCGTGGCACCAGCCGTGTTAAAAGACATGAGCTCAGGGGAGAGAGAAGCTTCGTCTTCTACTTCGATCCAGTTGTCGCTCATATCATCAGATTCCTCCTTCTCCGGGCTCAGTTTGTCAAAAGACTGCACTGCCTCCCCGCATTGGACGAAATTGGTGTACGAGTCCTCGATCTCCAGCGTCCAAGGTTTCATTTTTTGTCGTCTCGCAGTTGAGTTGTCCACGGTCTATCAAATAGCTTCAAAAACGCAATGTTCCCTTTCTTGATGATATCCAAAATTTCAACAACCACGACACGCGGAAGTGTCCATGGGAGATGGAATTCTGGAACTGGAACTGGAACTTAGAGGCACGCCCTGAGTAGCTCCAGCATTGAAAGAAACTAGCTAGCCTTTATAGTACGCACCTGTAGCTTCCTGCCGTGGCTCCATGGTGAATGTTCTGAAAACGAGGTTGCAATGACTGAAGCTATTCCCGAGCACACATTGCTGCCTGGGCTACATATATATCACCGTTACACAAAAATGCTGCGGCTTACGAGAAGGAGTCTTTGTACGTCGGCTATGGTGCCGTCTCGTCTGGGAGAAACAGTGGCTAACATACTAAACTAAAAAAAAGTAAAACAATACAAAAATAGGGGAAATTGATATTGAGAGAACGCAATACACGATACTGAGCTCATGGCGAGCTACAAAAGTTCCGTTACTGTCCCCGAACCTCTTGTTCGGGCCGCCCGAGGCTGCCTTGTGTTACCTTCGTTCGTTCGTAATACCCTCTTAGATATCTCCACTGGGCGTAATAAACAGCGCTGAAATCAAATCAAGGACTATATTTGTTTCTTTGATGAATTCTAAAGTGAGATTGTTTGTTTGGAATATTTAATCAAATATGTATCAAATGCTTGGCGGAGTTGCTACGCCAAAAATGCCATCACCTACCCGTGATCGCATCCCGCAGTCCCCAACTTCACCTACCCGTGCCTGGCCCGGTTCTTGAGGCACCGTAGTGCTTGTTGAGCCATTCGAAGTTCAATTTGAGTGAATGAAGTGGTGTGAATCCGGCAGATCATCGGATCTGGCGCTTCACCGTAGAACTCTTTAACAAGTAAATTTTATTCAACCATAATATTAGTCTTGAGAACAGTTTATTCTGTAGTTGTACCGTTATTGCATCTCTAAGACTAAAGCCCTTGCTAACGGCCGGCCGAGCTTAAACTCCATAGGAGAACTCCATACAACGACCGAAGCCACCAGCCATCCAACATGAACCGTAGATATTAACAGTTAAGTTCAACGTGAAACGTATCAACGCCTTTGTTAATAGCGGTGTCCAAATTTTTTGGGGCGGGAATAATTGCAAAAGCGGCTTTTACTGCGGTGGCTCCAGCGTTTGCCGCGACCTTTGCCACTGTGCAAACCAATGCTTGGCTTGCTTCGTCCATTGGAACTGCAGCTGCTAGGCTGGCCAACATAAGAGTTGCAATGGAGAAGTTCATCGCTCTGAAGGATATGTGAATAATTGATCTCGATATTAGTTAAAAAGAGTTTGTGATGTTGCACAGTCTAGTCCTGTAGAGATCCGCCGCCGTCTTATATACGGCGAGGAGGGCGGAAAGCTACCATTTGTACATACAGGGTATAGATATGCAGCCCATATGACACCACCTTGCCGATATTGCGCACCCTTGTGTCGATTTGCTCGGCCCCAGTTGAGCGAAGCCAAGTTAATAGGTATGTTAGTTCCTGAATAGCAGCACTGCAATATTGGCATGCTAATCTTACGGTCGAGAGTGATCCCATGACACAATGATTCAGTTGCCCGCCGACTGCTTCAGAGCTAAAACCAGAAAGACGAGAGACCAAAACCCCGGCACAGTACCCCGGAATTCTAACATTCCAGCCTCCGCATCTATCTGTAATTGGCTAGCGGCGGCACAGCTTCTAATGCGGCAGGGCATTATCCACCGGGCTGAGACTCGACTCACCTCTGCCGTTGTGGCCGCTGTTGAGCTACGATAGTGTAATGTTGAGCGCCCGCTCGTAAATCCCTCCAACACTCTTGTTTGTCGCCATGCGTCTGGAGCTTCCCGCTCTGGTATGGCTGAGACACATGCGCCAGAAGGGAAGGGACCCTGCACCCTTCCTCTGGCAAAGTAGCACTTGCCCCGTTATTCTTGCTATCTGCCCGCCGGGAAATTTCTAATATGCCGCTCATTGCTAAAATCGGCCGTCAAGATACTCGCTGTGGTGAGACAGAGAGGCGTCTTTACCGGAAGGGACCTACCGCGTAGAGCGAACTGAAAACCATCCAAGACAATACTCTCGGTGGAAGGCTCAGGATTCAGTAAAGAATTTGTCTGTGTTAGCCACCTGGAACTAAGATTTCATGTTCAAAAGCTATTCCTACAGCTAAAGCCACTCCATTACCTGGTAGAAACCAGGATTCGTCTACCGCTTGATTTTGTGTTGTGCCTTTTGTAGGCGTGTCAATGGCAACATAAAAAACAACCAGCTTGTATAACAGGCTTGCGTGCGTATTAACTATACATCTAAGGCTTATATAACAATTGTAGCAGAGGCTTGGTCAAACTTAAGAGTATTTGCTGCTTTAGAGACCATGGAGATAGGTAGTCTCGCTGTGCAATGCTCAACATACATGCCAGATACTAAGCTGCCACGCAGAACAACATAGTATTCATAAAACGAAAATCTTTACCGCAAAACCTCACCTTGCTCTAGATACTGTGTCTCGTACCCTCTCGTTCACTGCGACCTGGATGTCGATCATCGTGCTTGACTGCAAGGGAGGCCGTCATTCCTTGAGCCGTTGTTGACGTTTGCAAAAAAATCCTCTCGGGCAACTGTTGAGAAAGACTAACAATTGAAACAGTTTTAAGAGATTCGTAAATAGGAATGCTATGCCGTACGAGCTGAAAATGGTTATCCGGTGGTTAAACACTGGAATGGCCTCTTCCTGACACTCTTGGCCGGCTTTTGGCTGGTTTAGAGCTACGTTCTAGCATGTGGAGGTCTTAGGTCCACGTCAAGGCAGATGTAACTTGAATATCTACAGTGAAAACAGAGATGGTGTAACTATGCTGTAAAAATGTGATTGAATAACGTCTATAAAGGCCTGCGATATATATTTGAATCGTCTTATGATATTGTTATAACAAGGGGATTCGGATAAATGAATGTGGCATTTTGGGTTATCAAGAACCAGCGACTAATGTGCGCCTATTTGTGTTTTGTTCTGCTAGCACAGAATCCTTAATACTTATGTTGCAGCAATAGTAATCTCGTCATGGGGTACTCTGCGTATACCCAACACTACCATCGCCAAGAACACTACCAAAACTGAGCGGCTCCAGGTAGCTGCCGTGTTCTCGCGATTATTTGTCCAGCGCAGTAGCTGCAGTTTTCTGGTTTTGGTACCGGTAGGCAAACTATCGCTAGTCAGCTTGCCAACAGCTCGACGGCTCATGTTGTAGTACGACCAAAGATCGCAATCCCCCGATTCAATGCACAAATCAAGAATACGATACCGATCGCAGGCGAGATGATATCGAACATAGCCGACAAGGAAGTCGTTCATGCGCTGCTCAACTTTTTGGTCGCCTAGCCTCTTGAGCATTGCTTGCAGGCGGAACTGGCAATCGAGAGCAACCCCAGAGATCTCACGGAGAACCTCTACCGGCTTCTTGCCACTGCAAGCGGAAGCATTGAGTGGATAGTTGATCAAGTCCACAGCCGTGTTGTTGATCTCCTTGTAGAAGGAAAATAAGTCATTCACAGTGCCGACGAAATCCTCCAGCTCTGCTTCCATGGAGGCAAGCACCGGCAGGTACTTCTGCTGCGGGAACTGATCCTCGGGGAAGCAGAGTGCTGCTTGAACTGGACCTTGCGCGCTCATGCGTCGTATGTAGTCTGGAAATTTCGACCCATGGTAACCGCGGAAGAGGGTGCGCTCTACCGCAGTTGCCTGCAAAAACTCTATGGCCCCGCGGAAGAGGGTTGCCTGTGAGTAATTGCCATAAAATTGCAGCAGCTGTGGAATCCAGCGAAAGAAATCTTGCCACCAATTGTGCTGGAGCTTGATTCCGGCAGCTAACTGATGGCAGAGACCGCTTAAGCTGTCGTGCTCTTCGACATCGACATCGTCTACCGCCATTTGGTAGGTATCATAGATAGCCACCGCTTTTCGAATTTCCAGGGGAAGAAACGGAAAAGTAGCGTGGACATATTCGCACATGCTTTCAGCAATCTTCTGGTCTTGCGGAAAGAAGGTCGAGACATGTGCGTGGATTACGTGGAAATCTGATATAGGAAGACGGGCATCATCGTTGTAAGAAAAGCAGCGCAAGAATTCGACAAGGATATTGCACAACTCTTGCGGAGAAACGTACGCCATTATGACAAAGTATTCAAGTTTTGATTCTGTTGGAGTATGGGAGAAAATGGAGCAAAGGGACGTCGAAGGATGTCTTGATCGGGCTTATTTACATCATATCAACCAACGAACTGGCGTATCAGCTTACCTGGGTCACTAGGACGAGGCAAGCAGTCGAGAATTAGCTTTGGAGTGGACAATTCGGCTTAGATCAGAGGTTTAGGCGAATGATGCATCCAATGTAGCTTGATGTGGTATGCTATCATGCCGGCATAAGCCACGTATTGGCATGTGTCTTGATTCGGCAAGTATAATACACTGTATCTAATACTAAACGTGGCTGGTTCGTGTTCTATGTCAGTTTCTCATTGAGATAAACGTTCGTTGAAGTAAACGTTCATTGAGGTAAACGTTCATTGAGGTAAACGTAGATCTGTAATCCCGTGTCTCTATTCTGGAATGCCCTTCGTGCCAGTGTAAGAACAGGGATAATCTGTGACTCATCGTACTAGATGTTATAATTTTTGACGCCTGCGTTCTAGCTTACTATTTAGTCTCTGCACTTTTACTTTCTAATTACACCATTTATGCGCCCTGAGCTATAAATCAAAAGCATCCCTCGTAGCTATTCGCACACCAGCAAGCCTAATCGCCAGCCCAGATCTAGAGCACTTGGCTGAACTTTCTCGCTATTATGGAGTATCTGAATGTTGCGTTTGCAGCAGCTGGTCTAATAGTGCTTCTTCTAGCAAGAAGTGTGTATCGGCTATACTTCCATCCACTCAGCGGGTTTCCGGGACCCAAAATCGCAGCGGTTAGTCATCTCTATGAGTTCTACCATGATGTTTTACGGGACGGTATGTTCATTTGGGAGATTGAGAGAATGCATAAAAAATATGGTACGTACTATGCTTTGATCTGGAAAAGATATCCGCTTAACTCCTGCCAGGTCCGATTGTGAGAATAAATCCTCGAGAACTCCATATCAAGGACTCGCTCTTCTATGACGAGATCTATGCTTCTGGGAGCCGAAAGCGGGACAAGGACCCCAAGTTTGTTCCCATTTTCTCCTCGCCCTATTCAATGATTGCAACAGTCGATCACGAGCTTCATCGCTTTCGCAGGGGTCTGCTGAGCAATTTTTTCTCCCAGGCCTCTGTATCTAAACTGGGGCCACTCATCGAAAAAAAGGTATCACAGCTCATGAGACGGTTTGAGGAAGCCTATGCGGATAGCTGCCCTTTGGATCTGAGCGCTTCCTTTTCTGCGCTTACCAGTGACATTATAACCATCTATTCGTATGGAGAAGATTTCAACTTTTTGGGGGAAAAGGGGTTTAAAAATAATGTGCGCGATGCCATTATGGAAACTGCAAGTGTAGTTCACATCAACCGCTTCTTCCCCTTCTTCGTCCCTCTCATGAGGCGCATCCCTCCATGGATCATGGCAATTTTCAAGCCGGCTACTGCGGTTGTCTTCAGGATACAGCAACGGATTGCTGAACAGTCAGCCGCTGCCCTTCGGAAAACAGAAGCCAAGGTTTCTCCAGATTCCAAGGCGAGGCGAACCATGTTTGATGCTCTTAGCAGCGCAACAATTCCCGCCAAAGAGAGGACATTGTCACGGCTCCAAGATGAAGGCATGATTTTGCTCAGCGGCGGCGCTGAGCCAACAGCTAACGCACTGACTGTCGCGTCTTTCCACCTACTCAATGACAAATCAATCCTGACCAAATTACGATCCGAACTTTCCGCCCATGGAGATTGTGCAAGTTTACCGCAGCTGATGAAGTTGCCATACCTGGTTAGTTCAACAACTGTGGAACTGAGATGGAGTGGCCGTAAATCTAATCTTCAATATAGAATGGCGTGGTGAATGAAGCTCTTCGACTCTCGTATGGCATCGTGATTCGGCCACCTAGAATTTGCCACACGGAAGTTTTAAAATATGGGGAGGTGGTCATTCCCCCAGGAGTGAGTTCTTGGCTCTTTGCTTTCGACCAAAGGATGCAAGGTACTAACGCTTTTCGCCATCCGCAGACGCCCGTGAGCATGTCAAGCTACTTTGTCCACATGGACCGTATAATATTCCCTGAGCCAGAGTCATTCAATCCGGACCGCTGGATCGAGGCTACGGCGCAGGGAAAGAATCTTACCAAATTCATTGTTTCCTTTGGGAGAGGAAGCAGGGCATGCGTCGGCATGAAGTGAGTATGCATCTGCCCAGCCGTGGAGCTACTAGTTAGCTGACCTGCAATCAATAGTTTGGCGTACGCTGAACTGTACTTGACGATTTCACAATTTGCTCGCAAATTCGACATGGAGTTGTATGACACCACTTACGAGAACATTCGGGTGGCCCGTGAACGTGGTCTTCCATACGCGAAAACAGGTCACTGGAATGTCAAAGCTACGGTTACGCAAATCGTATCGGCCGCATAACGCGCGCAAGTAGAGGATAGTAGGGACTTGCTTGGTTGGCTTCTATGTGTTTTCCTAAACCTTTTGAACATCTCCTCAATCACGCTGGAATTTTAATATACTATTAAAATAATAGAGTAAAGCTTGATTGTGCTTCACAAGTGAGCGAGCCAAGTGACTTGGCCGGTTATCCTTCTCCATACTGCCAGGTCCTTTAGGATAACCAATTTTCTATTAGCTAGGCGGCAGCAGTTTTACAATTGCTTGTGGGTCCACTGGATCCGATATCCTAGCATTCCAAGGGCTGAAGCGAGCGGCGTTGGCCTGATTATTGATACAACGAGCCAGAATTCACAAGCATGAGCCATGTCTTGGCCCACATATGTATCAGATCTGCCCGTACCCACGATGCCACATCTGGAATCGGTTTGCGAGGTGCGCGAAACCGTCTTTCCTAGCATGTAAGACATGGCGTTTGCGTTAAGAATATTGTGTAGCGTCGGCAATTGCAACCCACTGCAAATCGACCTTGTCGACCGAGGGGTTGGACAGCATCCAGGAGTCGTATGGCGTGGACAAGTCCAAGAGCGCGAGGTTCCTGGCTGTCGATACCAAATACAAGAGCTGGCAGGGGCTGTACGGAGCTGCAGTCGGCGACGTGCTCGTCGAGCTCTCGGAGAAGTTTATGGCCAACTACGAGTATCCTAAGAGTAAGAAGGGTTAGGGCCTCGCGGCAGCGTACGATGGACGATAACATGAGCGACGCATTTTGCAGAGACCAATCAAGTATCATCACTGAGCGTCATCAAATTTTACAACGCGCAAAGTTGGGTACTATTAAGCTGCAGGACGTTGTTCGCAAAAGTTTGTTGCTTCAGCTGACTGACAACATTTTCCACATGACGGGTATGCGTCCTCGCGCAACTTCTTCCATTTTTCTCTGCCGCTTCCCAAGAGAATTATCGGTCTCTCCGCGACGGCCTTGAAGTCTTCTGTTTAATGGTTTATTGACTTCGTCGCCTCGGACTTCAAATGCGATGGCCGTCACGGCGCGCCATGGCACGGCTTGTCTTGGGCAGCACGAAAAGAGACTAGCTATGATGTATTCATTGATTTGACAGCTATCTGTAGAAGACAATGATCCTGCTAAGCATATTCTCCGTTGCGGCAGTGGAAGACGTCATCTTGTCTATCGATCATCACCTAGCGCCTATTCGAGGTATCTCAGCTTACGCTCGTATTTGTATTTAAAGCCCACAGCCCGCAGCCGGGCAGACATTATTGAAGCGAGGGCTCCCTCGTCATGTTGCCGCCACTTTGCGCAGCCCCATTCTTTATTGGATTCGGAGGCTCGACGAAATCTGGACTGAGCAAAGTCGATCATATAAGTCTGGTATTCGCCCTTCGAATTTAGAACAACCATGAAATTTCTGGGATGGACATCTGTGTTGAGAATATTCATGTCACCGAGCACTTGTGTGATGCTAGCCGCCTGGTCAACCAGGTCCCACCAAGCTGACCGCGGTATGTGTTGCTGTAATTCCGCCATGGGGAAACCATCTAAGTATTGAAGCAACAGGCCTTGTACCTACGTATACTCTAGCACATCGCTTGGTGTTTGAGAATCGGACCAGTTTATAGGCATTGTGACCTTTGACAGTAACTGGGGTATTGATTTGCCTTGGTAAGCATGCAGGACGTCATATGTTGCAGTCTCGGCTGCGTATAAAGCTCGACTATCGTAGGATAGAACGGCTTCCTCTTCAGCTGCGTTCCAGGTGTCCTCTTCGCCCCCGTATTCTAACTCCATGCTCAGTTCGTTGAAAAATGCTGCTGCTGTGTCAGATCGGATAAAGTTGATGTATGAGTCCTCGATCTCCGGCGTCCAAGGCGCGATCGCTTGCTCATGCCGTTAGTCAGCTACCCAACGTCTATCGTATAGCTTCAAAAAGGTGACGGTATTCTCCTTGCTGTGATTCAATATATCAACGACCATAACACACGAGCATGTCCCTGGAAGTTTGATTTCTCGGACCCGAACTAGAATGTTCGAGCTTGTCTTGAAGGCGCCTTGAGGCTCGATGTCCAAGGAAAGCAGTTGACCTTTAAAGTAAGGACCGGAAGCTTCCTTTGATGGCTCCATGATTGCTGTTCGCAGTTAATATTTCTAAGATTTTGTTGTAGAGGAGGACAAATTGCTGCCTATAATGCAATATTTATCACTGTTACACGCGGTTGCACAAACGAAGAGCCAAGTGAAGGTGGGCACACGAACTGACACCAGCAATAGAGTGAGGGTCTGTAAGCTGATGGTAGAATTACATGTGGTCTAGTTAATAGAGTAATCAGACGCCGTTACGAACAAACTAAATTAAAATATATTTGAGGAAATAGACGATGCACGGCATTGAGCCCATGTTCGGATCAAGACCAGAATTGAGGTCTTTCGTCAGTGTGCTTGAACCTCTTCTGTCGGCCCCTGCGTCCCCTGTAGTGTCCACTGTAGCTTACCTAATTCGCGAAACTTGGTCGGCATCTTCGGGTCAAGCCGAGTAAATCCGCGCTCCTGCGATAAAATAAATTCCGGAGTGCCATCTTCCAATTATGAAGCTTGTAATTGTAAGATAGCAAAGATGAATTCGAGGCAGATTTGGCGTACAGCGCGCCTGGGCTGTCGTAGTTTATCGTCGGCGCGTCGTGCTTCAAGCTTGGCTCCGCGGTCGGCGGACGCTCCCTTTCGACTGGCGGTGGTAGGATCTGGCCCGGCTGGCTTCTACACGGCGTATAGAGTTATGAACAAGGTTCCAAATGTCCAAGTAGACATGTATGAGGCCTTGCCGGTACCTTTCGGCTTGGTGCGCCACGGTGTCGCGCCGGACCACCCAGAAGTCAAGGTGAGCACATCTCTCTATTGAATGACCGCAAGCAGCATACTGATGAGCGCCTGCAGAATTGCCAAGATAAATTTGAAGAAATTGCTTCGTCTCCAAATTTTAGATTCCTAGGCAATGTTGCGGTGGGATCTACCTCGGAGCCTTCGTCGCCGGATCAATGCCGCATCGAGCTACAACAGCTGCTTCGCAACTATGACTCGGTCCTACTTGCATATGGCGCGTCCGAGGACAAGAAGCTCGGCATTCCTGGAGAATCGACTCTGAAGGGCATCTACTCTGCCAGACAGTTTGTCGGATGGTACAATGGCTTGCCAGAAGCTGCTGGGCTTGAACCGGATCTCAGTGGCGACGAGGCCGTCGTCATTGGCCAGGGCAACGTGGCGCTTGACGTGGCGCGAATGCTGTTGGAAGATGTCGACGTGCTCCGAAAAACTGACATTACGGAGCATGCACTGGCGCAACTTGCACAGAGCAAGATTAAGAGGGTCCACGTTGTCGGACGTCGTGGCCCCATGCAGGTATGTTGTATCGGTCTGAATGAAGGTGCTGGCATCACTGACACAAGTAACAGGCGGCTTTCACTATCAAAGAAGTCCGTGAGCTCATGAAGCTACCAAAGGTTGCTTTCCACCCGGTGGACAGAACGCTTATCCCAGAAGACCTCAAATCCCTTCCAAGAGCTCAGAAGCGGCTGATGGAAGTCGTCGTCAAGGGTACCACCACTAACCCTGGTGATACACCACTATCTTGGTCACTTGACAGTTGTTTGTCACCAAAGCACTTTCTGGCTCATGCGCAAGATGCAACTCGAGTCGCCAGCACCGAATTTGATATCACGCAACTAGAGTCAGCGTTTGATCCCAAGTCTCGGGTCACGGCAACTGGCGAGACTACAATTCTGCCCTCGGACGTCGTATTCCGCTCCGTAGGCTACAAGTCTACGGCACTGGATGGCTTCGCAGAGGCTGGAATTCAGTTTGACGAACGTCGTGGTATTGTAGACAATGACGGCCTCGGCCGTGTCACACGACTGGTTTCGAACAGCGCCGCAGATGCTGCAAGACAGCAAGTTTCTGGTCTCTACTGCGCCGGCTGGGTCAAGCTCGGACCGACAGGCGTTATTGCCTCTACCATGAATGACGCATTTGCTACTGGCGATGCAATTGCAAACGACTGGCTCACTGGTGCGGCTTTTCTACAGTCCGGAAGTCAAGCTGCTGGTTGGGATGGCCTTCGCGGCGAGAGCGGCACCGTCAACGCAGACAAGGCCATTAATTGGGACAATTGGCGTCAAATAGACAAGGTGGAAAAGGAAAAGGGCAGCTCCAAGGGCAAGGAGCGAGAGAAGTTCACGAGCACGACACAAATGCTGTCCGTCATCCATTGAACAAGAAGGAAATGTATTGTATCATAAAACGCTTTTACATTGCTGTATCATATAAATCTACGAGCTCTTGACCTTCTCGGTAAGCTCGGGCACCTTCTCAAACAGATCACCGACCAGACCGACATCAGCAACCTGGAAGATGGGGGCATCAGCGTCCTTGTTGATGGCGGCAATGACCTTGCTATCCTTCATGCCAGCAAGATGCTGAATGGCACCAGAGATACCAACAGCGAGGTACATCTCGGGAGCGACAACCTTGCCGGTCTGGCCAACCTGTAGGCTGTTGTCGGCGTAGCCACTGTCGACGGCAGCGCGCGAGGCGCCGACGGCAGCGCCGAGAGCATCGGCGAGGGGCAGCATGATCTTGTCAAACTCCTCCTTGGACTTGAGACCGCGACCACCGGAGACGACCTTGCCGGCGGTGGCGAGATCAGGGCGATCGGACTTGGCGAGGTCTTCCGACACCCATTCGGAGGTAGCTTCGGCCTTGGGGTCGGCACCGGCCTCGACGGCAGCAGAGCCGGAGCCAGGG
>JANAKD010000401.1:0-20278 GCA_027627215.1 Lecanicillium saksenae | reverse complement strand
CTCGGCGCTTTTCAGCCACGCCGCCCACGCCTTGTGCGCCTCCTCGGCGAAGAAGTGCAGGTTCAGCGGCCAGCGCACAAAGCTCGCGACGCCCGTCAGCAGGTGGATGTTGGACATGACAGAGCGCATGCTCAGCGGCGGCCGGCGCGGGCGCCCGTTGCGCTTCGTCTGCTTGGACACCACCAGGCGCTCGTCGTCGGGGATGTGCAGCGACAGGTGCGGATTCGCGAGCGCCCACTCGAATTTCAGCGCGGCGATCGAGCTCGGGAAGCCGGAGACGAGTGCGACCATTTCCCACGGCCGCAGCTTGTCGCGGGCGGTGCGCGCTGCGCCGCCCTTGGTCTCGCCGTTGTGCTGCTTTAGCCGTCGTGGGGGGTTCGGCGTCGAGCCAATGTATAGCGAGGCATGGCGAACCGTCGATCGAAGAACGTAGACTGTGTATAATGCCGGTAGCGGCTTGTGCAAGCTCGTCATAGTTGTCGTGGACTCATTTGGGGTTGTTTGTAGATGGCTTGATGAAGTTGGGGGACGCGTGCAGTGGCAGTGGAGATCACTTTACGCGCCCCCCCCCTTGGCTTGGGCAACGTCCAGCAAGTGACCTTCAATCACAAGTGCAGCAAGCTCACATACAATAACATATGGTGCAAAAAAGCTGAAAGCGATTAATTCGTATTCAAACAAATTTTCATTGGCAATTTTCCTTTGCGCCGATATGACTCCAATCCCAACCACTAGATGCTTTCTGTACAGTACCATTACAACAGACCCTGCTTCTGCAAATCGTAATACACCTTTTCAGGCATAACATTGCCTTCTCCATCCTCCATCTGTACAACGCTGCCTTCGTCCACCTTGGCCTTCTTCTCAGTCTTCTGGATCTTTTCCCATAGTTTCAGCGCTTCGTCGATGCCCGTGATGTCTCTAAACAAGGCGGTGTTGGTGATTCCCAGACACTTTAGACCGTAGATGTGGCGCGCTTCGTTGAAGTGCTTGTCGAATGATCGTCTTCCCATGTATACATAGTTGCCGCAAATTTCGCAGCCCAGCTCTACGCCGAGGCCATGCAGACGGTACAGCCAGTATGGAATAGGTTTGCCATCCCAACCAGGTGGTAGCTTCAGAGGGTTGTAGATCTTCTCATCGTCGTCATCGTCATCCTCATCGCCATCGCCAACGGGCTGGTGTGTTTGCTCTGTAGCGTTGAACAGGTTGTCCAGCTCTTGTTGACGCTCACGCTCCGTCATGCCTTGCTTGCGCTCAACGTTTACTCTGGTGTCGCCACGTTCTGTGCTCATGGCACTGGCAAGACGCCTGACACGGTACTCGCGCTGGGCAATAGCACGCTCCTTCAAACGCGTAGCAGAAGAGACACCTGCACCAGAAGACTCGCCAGTGGCTTCGTCCTGCCTGGCCTTCCTCTGCTCAGCGGCTTTGATGTGCTTTCGACCCGTCAGATGGTTTTTGTATACGTTTTCGTTCTTGAACTCTTTCTCGCAATCGTCACACCATTTCGCGTCCGGGCTGGAGAGATTGTTGGCGCCACCGGTCGCTGGGGTATCATTTTGCCAGCCTTCTACTTCATTCTTTTGCCACTCAGCCTCGAAGTCGTCGTCAAAAGCGAATAATGTCTTGTCGACGTCATCCAGAGGTCGCGTACGCCGCATGAAGCTTTCCAAGTAGTCTGCGAGAGCGCCAACATAGCTGAAGTACTGGTCCGTCATTTTATCGGCTCTCTTCAGCCCGCCTTGACCCGGCGTGAAGTGGTCAAAGTTCTCGAGGTATTGTAAATAGTTTGATCGCTTGACGTTCGGCAGGTTCAAATAAGAATCGTATGACGAGTTAAGATCGAAAAATCGGCCGTATGCCTCTTCACCGCTGAAGATGGTGTCCACAATCGAAGGCATGTCGGTGTCGCCTGGACGTCTGGATCGGTATCGTTGCTCGGAGTTTTCCGCCTGCTCATTGGGGTATCTAGCATGATGGGCTCTCACATCCTCCACTTGCTTATAAAATGCTTCAAACGGATCGCCGCTGCCAATTTGCTGGATTTCTTTCGCCCGGCTTCCATTCTCATCTTTGTAGATGTCTAGCAAAGCTTTCGACTGGGATTGGATTTGATCCAGCAGTTGCGCAACCTCATGGTCTCGGTTCAGTCGATCGCGAATCTAGTATTTGTATTAGCGGCCAATAGATAAAGTAGCGCCATTGCCCAAACTTACGTGCTTTGGTTCGTCGCGTACGCGATCAGCAATCGCTTGCTCGAGGCGCTCGAGATCCTCTTGAATGTAGCGTTGCTCCTCCAACACGAGCATTATGGCAGTGTGGTAGACTTTGAGAAATTCCCTAGTACACAACCTTTTATTCTCTCGCGACAAGTTGGAATTTTCCTCCGGTGTTGCGAAAAGTGCTTTGATGAATGGAAAGCAGGTGGCGGCAAGTTTGCGACGAAGAAGGCGGCGAAGCTAGGCCGCCGAAGTATATCCGACCCGCAAAAAAATTATAGCCAGCGCTAACACCTTCCGCTAATAGTGCGACAGCTTCCAGCTCGACTTCCATCACAACACAAATCGCCCTAATCACCAAAATCGCAATCATGGCTGACGGCTCCGGTGGAATTGACCGCAATGCGGATGAAAAGATGGAGTTCTCGACCTCCAAGGAAGTCACTGTGCATCCTACTTTCGAATCCATGTCGCTGAAGGGTATGAAGACAGTGACATCTTGCAAACGGCAGTGCTAACTGAATGTTACAGAAAATCTTCTTCGTGGTATCTATGCCTACGGTTACGAATCGCCTTCCGCTGTCCAATCGCGAGCCATCGTCCAGGTCTGCAAGGGTCGCGACACTATTGCCCAAGCCCAGTCCGGTACTGGTAAAACCGCGACCTTCTCAATCAGCATGCTGCAGGTCATCGACACAGCCGTGCGCGAGTCCCAAGCGCTTGTCCTGTCCCCTACGAGAGAACTCGCCACACAGATTCAGTCTGTTGTAATGGCTCTGGGTGACTACATGAACGTTCAATGTCATGCCTGCATTGGTGGCACCAACGTCGGAGAGGATATCCGCAAGCTTGACTACGGCCAGCACATTGTGTCTGGCACCCCTGGTCGCGTCGCCGATATGATCCGCAGGCGTCATCTCCGCACCCGCCACATCAAGATGCTGGTACTTGACGAAGCTGATGAACTCCTCAACAAGGGCTTCAGAGAGCAGATTTACGACGTGTACCGCCACCTTCCTCCTGCCACCCAGGTCGTTGTCGTTAGCGCTACCCTCCCATACGATGTGCTGGATATGACCACAAAGTTCATGACCGACCCCGTTCGTATCCTTGTCAAGCGTGATGAACTGACCTTGGAAGGTCTGAAGCAGTACTTCATTGCTGTGGAGAAAGAAGACTGGAAGTTCGATACCCTGTGCGATCTTTATGATACCCTTACCATCACCCAAGCCGTCATTTTCTGCAACACCCGCCGCAAGGTTGACTGGCTGACGGACAAGATGCGCGAGGCCAACTTTACCGTCAGCAGCATGCACGGTGAGATGCCCCAGAAGGAGCGTGATAGCATTATGCAGGACTTCCGTCAGGGCAACAGCCGTGTTCTCATTTCTACTGACGTCTGGGCTCGCGGTATCGATGTGCAGCAAGTCAGTTTGGTCATCAACTATGATCTGCCCAGCAACCGTGAGAACTATATCCACCGCATTGGCCGTAGTGGTCGTTTCGGCCGCAAGGGTGTTGCCATCAACTTTGTCACTACTGACGATGTTCGCATTCTCCGCGATATTGAGTGTAAATGATTACTTTCATCGTCAACATAAGCTTTACTGACAGTTTTGATAGTGTACTACTCGACTCAGATCGACGAGATGCCAATGAACGTTGCTGATCTGATCGGAGCCTAAGCGCACACTGCATAATAATAGCTGCTCATCAACAGCGACGAGGCGCCTACCCCGAAATATACAGCTTCGGCCTCGCCACCAGGCCAAAAGGACATAAGTGTGGAGGAAATGGGCTAGTTGTAATAGCAGGTAAGCAAACGTATGCTCAACACTCTATTGAGAAATGTCTGACCATCGTCAACGACAGATTGTATCTTTCAATATACCTTTGTTAACCAGAAACTGGTGCAACACCGAGCCCAAATATATCAACGACGACGGACCGAGCAGTTGACCACTGACTCCGGCGACCAAAGCCGGCTAACCATGCCGCACTGCGCTAATAACTCCGCCATCGTTTCTACTCACATTTTAGTGTCAAAAGAGCTGTCAGGCAATTTAAACCGCCCAACAGCGAACCGCTTCACTTAGCTATGGGAAATACATCGGGCAAGAGCCACGGAATGGATGGCGAATCAGAAAGATGGATTAGTCGCCACGACAAGAGCGAGGAGAGGCTGCTAGAGAACTCGGCATTCACGAGAGCTGTCCTCACGATTATGTGACTTGATCTTGATTGGGTTGCTGCTCATCTTTGCCGTTTAGTACTCTATATAGTTTACATTATTTCGATAGGCAGCTGCCGTTGTCTACTCGGACACAGCAAACTGCAAGTTCCATGGCTCCATGGTTTGGTCCCGTTGCGCACTCCAGAATCAAACTGATGTCAGCGCAGCCCGAACGCAGCGCCTCGTTCTGTGCTGCTCGATAAAATACACCAATCCCACCTGTTTCGTCCTGGCAGGCGTAAAACTGCGAATCATTGTCACGCTCCAAGACCAGTGTTGGGACGGAATTGGGGAAATCGATACCCAACTCTGAAATTGCCTCTTCTCCACACTCAAGCTTGAGCACTTTCTCCTTGTCGTGATTCTCTTCAAGTGTCAATATCCTGCGCCTCCCATCTGCCTCAGACTGGATAGTGCCAGACTCGACATTCACGAAGAATGTCTGGCCAGGGCTGCCGTCATTCACAAGAGTCCCAATTTGGTTGCAGTTTCTTTGACCTGATGTGGCAAGTACCCAATTTTCAACATTTGTTCCGAGGATTGTATGGTTGGCGGCTGCATGCACCCGCAGCCTGAAGTTCGCCGATGTACTCGGCAAGCCGGCGGGGATGACGAGCTGGCCCTGGCCGACCCTCAATAACATGCAAAGAGCAAGAAGCGAGGAAGTGTGACCGTTTCTCATGGCGTTTGGGTGGTATTTGCAAATGTTGATGCAAGAGAAAAGCTACACTGGGGTCCGCGAGCGCCACACGAGTGCATCATGCTGTCACTGGAATGTGAAGGGAGTACGAGCAACAGCCTGAGACATGCTGCCATAAGCATGACCTGGAAACAGCGAATTAGGCATGAAAAATAAACCGATGCGTTGAATCACCGTTTCTTTTCTCCGACCAGGAAGTATGTCAGGTATGACATCTACCTGCAATGCCCTCCTAAGAGACATTACGGCTTTTACCCTTCTCCACTGTATGCTTGCCACATCAAAGCCGCATATACGCTTGTCAAAAAATGACAAGAATGCAATAGGAGAGACATACAGCTACGCGCACGTAGTTTAGCATATATAAAAAATGACACCGCATACAAGGGCACTCACCTGAGAGCAGGCGTTTCCCAAATAGGCAGCTAGCTGCAGAGGAGGAGTGGGCATCTGATAGTTCGGCGACCCTCCCGAGTTGGTCCCCGAAAATCAGAGACCAGGTGGCTCATTAACAAGGGGATGAGATGAGATCTCGCGAGTAAAAGAGCGAGCAACCGAACAACTGCTAAACATCGCTCCTCATTCGTTCGCGGGAGGCCGCACCCTGACGTCACTGAACCCTCCCGATTCGCGGCGGCCCGAGTGTCACGAAGCTAAGATCGGCTGGCTCCACCGCCTGCGTGCCTCCGCCTGCCCAGGTCCTTGGGGAGAGGGATATATCAACAGTGACAGGCCTTCTGGAAACCGAATATCTGCTCATTCACCCCGTCTTCATGCTCGATAGACGCCTCTGCCCCTGTAAAGTTGATCAGCGCAATGGACACTGGAGATGGACGCCTCAGTCAAGAAGATGAGCCAGAGCCCGATGGCGATGCGGAGGCCGACGCGATCTTGCGGGAATATCCCAGCGACACACCAGGCTGCTGCGCACCGGTGTATATGAATATTCACAGGTAATTTCTGTGCAATCTCTTCTATTCTTTAAGCTTACAAAACGCAGGGTGCGCCGTCTTGTGCTGGCGAGCATAGGTACAACCCTCTTCTGTCTTGCCAAAATGTGGCCGCACTGGCTAATTACCTTTTAGATGACCCCTATACCATGGACCATTTTAGACAGCCAAGTCTCAACGCGCTTGTAGTGCGGCCGCTCGTTGATAGGCTTTACAATGCAAGAGACAGCTCGATAGGTACTGGTCGACAACGACACGGGGGTAGACCATTGCTAACCTGGTCTTTCCAGTGTACTGTCTTCTCGCTAATCGAGTTCATTTCCTGCGAGAGCAAGCTGGGTTGAGAAACCAGAGCGTTAACGCCGCTCGAGCTACTCTATGTGAGCTTCTCGCTAGCAGGATCCTGCGACGCTACCACGAGGACAACCCCGACGATACGGGCTTGCTCCTCCTCGCCAATGTTCTTGTCGAAGGTTATGATCCTTTTCAAGGCGCGCCTCATGAGGTTGAGGAAGAGCACAGACACCTGCAGTGGCCGATACAGGAGCGACCTGGCCACGAGCGACAGTTTACCGCCCTAGAGCTTGCAATCATTTCCGAGAGCAAATCCCTCATCGGAACAGCAGCATGTCAGAGGCTTGTTGATGCCATCTACAAGGGCAAGGTCACATATACTCCGCTTTCGTTTGTCGATGTCTTACCAGATCACTACAAACATCTGCCGATTTCCATCTACAACCCGAAGAGCTCGCGGCTCCTCAATCACTACCGGCTGATTGTGCCCAGAGTGCGCACAGTCATCGAATTTGTTCAAATCATTGTCTTGCTTGTCCTCTACATCTTTACCATGATTGATCGCCATACCCGTGATAGTAAATGGGAAGTGTCATTCTGCATTTACACGGCAGGGTGGGTTCTGCAAGAATTTGCCGCCATCCTGGAGCACGGGTGGGAAGTACACGCGCAAAGTCTCTGGTCGTTCCTCGACATCAGCTTCGTCGCCGTCTACGTCGCCTACTTTGTGATGAGAATATACGACGTCTGGATCGACAAAATTGCGGATGGTTATGGATTACACATTCTCTGCCTAGCCGCGCCGATTCTGCTTACACGCGTCGCTTTCAACATCATGCCCAACAACATTGTCTTCATTTCATTGCATGCTATGATGAAAGATTTTACCATTTTGACATTTCTTGCTGTTTGGTGCTTCACTGGATTTCTGTTGGCATTGCAATGGCTCGTTACTGCAGAGCAGGTTGAGAATGGCGACAACCCAAGCTGGGCAACTGTATGCAAGTGGCTCCTTTGGATATGGTTTGGCCTTGACGGGACTGGTATTGGTGAATCGACGCAATTCCACATCGTCTTTGGCCCTGCTCTCATGATTGCGTTTGCTTTTTTGGGCAACACGCTGTTCTTGACGATTCTCGTCGCGATTTTGACAAACACATTTTCGCGGATCATCGTGAACGAGGGCGCAGAGATTCGCTTCCGCCGCACAGTGCTCACCTTTGAGAGCGTGAAGAGCGATTCAATCTTTGCCTATCCACCACCCTTTAACGTTCTGGCTCTGATGCTACTTCTACCGTTGAAGCCGTTTGTCACAGGTCGCAGATTTCACACGATCAACGTTTTTCTCATTCGTGTGCTCAACGCTCCTCTGCTAATAGCCATTACACTGCTAGAGAGACGAAATTGGAAAGCGGCGAGGAGATGCAAGAAGGGAAAAAAGGCTTCCTGGCTCAACTGGCAATTTTCAGGCTTCTTTCCACATGGTGACATTCCTGCAGTGTTCAATGCAGAACCGCCGGCCGACGTGGTTTCCAAGATTGACCAGCTCGACCCGCTTGATGCGGTCCCTGTCTTGGAAGATGACGTGATAGCTAGTTCCAGGCGGGAGCTCACTCAAGCGAGACTCCGGCGCTCGATGATGGCAAATGAAGCCTTTTGAGACAATCTTGCTACTCAACAAACTTCAGCTAATGGTTGGGGTTTGTAGTGGGCGGATGCATTTGTTAGAACCTGCCAGTTGGACAAGGAATAACAGTGGTTGTGATAGAAGGCTTCCACGTTATCATAAATTATTATCTGAAAAATATTAAACGCCAATTTATTTCTGGTATCATAGTTTGTGTTTTTAGTGATGCATATTCATTAGCAAGGCTTGTAGTGTGAGCAACCGCTACGACGGTGCACTACTCCTCCATTTCTCTGGTTTTCTAATTGCTCGCAGTGGCACCTGATCATGCCACCCGTCATGGCTTTCTCCTCCCCCAATCGACATGCTCGTATTTGAGCCGTTATGGTAATCGTACAGCACAGGTTCGGGATACTTCAGGACTGGATCGAGGCCGGGAGCCGCCGGTGCGGATGAGCGTTTCGGGAGAGTCGCTTCCTCATCTTCGTCGTCCCTTATCGGTCCGGTGCTTTTCGAAGGCACCCGGTTGAGATGAAGTCTAACATTTGGGGGTTAAAATCAGGCTCAGATATCGAGTTTCAGGCATTCGATACATACGACGCATGGCTCAATTCAGAGCCAAAGATCCGTGGCGCTAAGCGGACAAATATAAGTCGCATGGCTGGGAGGCAGGTACATATCAAGCCAACTTCGACTTCAATCGTGGACCACCATACAATATCCCAATGATCCCATGTCGGGTTCGAGGTGGAAGCGTAGTTCCTAACGGAAGCCAAGCGAAGGAACGAGATTACCGTGACACTGGGAATAGGAAGTATCAGCAATGAGTTCCGTGCTAGACAGCTCACTCCGCGATAGGAAGATCTCACCTGGCTCCTGTCAGGAACATCAAAGCGGCGCCAAGTTTTTTCTTCCAGTGCAGCTGCAATTTGTGTATTTGGCTCAAAGGAATGGCCAGAAGCCAAATATCTGACGCGACGCTGATGGCGGCGTTGGCCCAGCCCGCTGCATTGATGTTGATGCAGTGCCCCTGGACCGCGTTGTTATTTATATAATTAAACTTCTCCCACTGGTAGCTGATCGGCAAGCACTGGAAAATAATGCCGATGCTGAATGCGACCGCCCCGGCGACGTGGAAAACGGCGGTGCCCCAAAGCAGCGCGCGAATGGCACGCCCAAAGAAGATGTTGAGGTAGAAGAAAGTCAACGTCAGTTTGACAAACGCCATTAGAAGAATGTAGAGGATCTGTATGACGTAAAAGTATCGGCCGAACGCGATGAGGTTGGCTCGTTCTAGGCCCCAGAGGTCGGTACCCATGCCATGGGCTGTGAGGCCGAAGATGGTGAGGGCAACAGTTGGGAGACCAATTGCCAGAGCACTGATTAATGTCCAGTCTTCGATATCCAGGCGCTTTCTTGCGCTAAAAAATTGCTTGTATGTTAAACGCGGTACGACAAATGCAACAGTAAAGCCGGTCATAGTGATAATCATGACATTAAACTTGACCGGTCTATGGCGGACCGGTGTTTGACATGTTGATTCGGTTAGGTTTCTCGTGACTATCGAATTAGCCGTGTTAGTGACTGGAGAGTCTTTGATCTCTGAGTATCGTCATACATATTGCTTCTGACAGCGCGCAAGCCTCCAGGACGCAGTGATCAATCGTTCTCTTAACCTCCGCTTGACATATACATGCGTCGTCATAGGAACCACAGCTTTTTTGCACGCATGGGAGCTTCTGTAATCAGTCTCGACTCATGGGTCCGCATTTTGGCTCTGACTCACTGCACAATATGGCACATTTTCTTCTATTTTCTCCGCGCGACCACTCAGGCTTGACGGCGACCACGGCGGCGGCAAGGTGGGAGAAGCAAGGCTAGCGCCACCAGCTACCACGTCTGTCATCATGGCGATATTGATGAGATAAAACATGCACTCATAGTCGTCGAATAATTCAAGATGTCGAAGTTGGGGGGAAAACTCTGAGGTCTTAACGAGATGAAATGATCAAGGGGGTACGACAATCCGAAATGCGGCGCAGGCATTTACCAGGGCATAGGCGAATTGGGCTATATAACCCGCATAAAGTCTGGGATCTACGGGAGATGGGTTGGGTGATGATTTGCGAGACCCCGGCGAACCTAACGAGCGCGAGGAGGGCTGGCGGTGCATCAGCGGTACATGATTAAGTGGTCATTCAGTTGCATGTGTCAGTGCCTGCATCTGCCTCTTCTCCGGCGTTGGCTCGGCTGCTGAAAGTGTGAGAAAGGAGAGACGCCAAGGCAACAACGACAGGGATTCTATGGGGTGCTGATCCCATTGGGTGTATTCCAGCTCCTGTGTCAAACCCACGACTTCAGCCCAGCTTCAGCGTCAAGCCACTGTGCAAGCAAAAACTTTCCTTACTCAGGCTGGCGGCGCAGTCGTTACCTATTCCTTTCAAGCGTGTGCGGGCAAGTGCCTAGGCTGCGTGCCAGACTTGAAAAAATGGCCAAACTTGGACGTCAAACTTGCAGCTCATGATCCGTGCGCGTTGGTACCAATACAGCGCAAACAACACAACGTTCAATGAGACAACGGCAAAAGGGCAGACCGAGCTGTGCCGTCGCCCGTCTATGCCAGCAAGCGGGGTTGGTAGGGTCCGCACGCAGAGCTAGGCACTGCTAGTGTAGGAATGTCGTGGGGAAACTGGGACCCCGGGGATACTCCCGCTGTCCGTGTGCAAGACATGGTCGTTCCAGTAGGGCCTCAAACAGCAGCTCGATGGAGGAGTGTTCGGCGGCAGTCGCTCAAGGTGGACGAGATGTAGGAATAGGGCGCCTTGCTAACCCATGACCGTGTCAACCGTTGCAGTGGCTTAGTTCATGCCGTCGTCCAGTTACAGGAGCGCATCATCACGGACAGTTTCGCAACGCTACAGGGATCAGGGTAGTTGGAGATGGCTATAGCGCGAGTTTTGACCAGCTGGTTAGCCGTCCCAACGGTGTTCCCGCAGCGGGCAGTGGGCTATCCGCAAGGGCGGGAACAACGGGGTACATTTTCTCTGCTCACGGGCCTTGAGTTATCTACCTAACGGTTTTGAATTTTTGAATACCGAGTGTAGGCTTCAGGACAGGTTTCTTCAAATTTTCAGCCGAGTATAATGTGACTTGTCTCTCGCTGGCCTTACTGGTTGGGGCTAAAGTTCGCCGACGAGGCTACAGTCAAACTACTGCAGAACCAATTTGCGGATAACGAACCGTACACTAAAAAGCACGTGTGATTTTGTAACACTCTAGACTCTGTGCCACGCTGGCTGGGAGCAATTTCCCCGCCCCCAACCACACATGCTGGCGTAATCATTCGCCCAATGGCAAAATTGAACGGCGGCGGCTCGGACGAGACGACGCGGACAGGTGCCTTCGACGAAAGCAAGAGAGTCAAACGATGGGCACCAAGGGGGAAAACCGGCTGCGCGACGTGCCGTCGGCGCAAGGTCCGATGCGACGAGACTAAGCCCATTTGCGACAACTGCGTGGCCACGAGACGATACTGCGCCGGGCCGTACTACCAGGACTCCGCGCAGGCAAAGGAAATGGTCAAGAACTGGCCGGCTTCCATCGCGCGACTGAGCAAGTCTCCGCCAGCGAGCATACGACCGACTAATTATCGAGGGTGGGAGATTGTCCCCGAGGGCTGGGATATTGTGGAGGCGTTCGAATATCGTAGGTCGCCGCGCACGTAGAATTATTATCGAGATTCGGGCTAACCCCAGGCGCCTGACTTGTGCACGAACCATGCAGTCGGCCTCTACACAATACCACATTCTGTCGAGATGAATGTGCTGGCGACCCGACCACCTACCCCCGTCACGCTGGCGTCCTACCCAGGCGCCGTCAATTCGGACTCGTTTCTCGCGCGAGTGCTGGCAGACAGAATAGTTTGGGTATCATGCTGCCAACGCGCTGCTCTTGTACCCAACAAACTGCACGGGACATATGATCTATGGCTGAAATTTTACGACCTAATACAGAAACATCTGTGCCAGCTCAACTACGATCTTACACACGTAAAGGGCGATTACCTAGGGTATTTGATGAAAAACCGAATATTCGAACGAATATGCGACCTGATGGAAGCCGAGGTATGTATATCTTCGCGCACAGCAGCTACTCTCACTCGGTGTAAGTGGCATTGACCGTTTGTTAGCACATCCTATCCATGCCGGGGTGGCGAGCACACTTTGACGGCTATTTTGCTCTTCTAAACATGTTTGGTATCCCAAAGAATATACCCAACGAGAATCCAGTATTTGTGGACATGCTAAGATCCATGACTGTGTGAGTAATGGCGGATGGTACTGGCTCCAAGCATGTGTCTGGAAGCTGACTTCAACTCGTTGCAGATATGCCATTCTTGGCAATAGCGTGGCCGGGATCGACAAGCAGCTGTGTAGTATATACGCGTTCGACGATGCAGAACTCGTGCGAATATTTGGAGACACGAGCTTTAACCCGTTCCCGTGCCCGAAGCCCTTATTTGCAGGGATCGTCGCCATCAACCGCCTCAGGCTTGTGGCAGCCACATGTAAGATCGGTGCCATTCTACCCGAGGCCAACGTGATCTTTGAGCAAATAAATGCCTTTGATCCGCAGACATGGAAAGAAACTGCCGAGTACGAAATGCCCGATTCACCTGAAGTAGTCTTGGTCGCGCGAATCTTCCAGCTCGCGGTCAGCTTGTACGGGATACTGTCGCTGGGACTAGAATATGCGGACGCCAGCGCACCAAACTGGCCAGACAAAACCACAGCCACGGCGGAGATTATCAAGCTGATGCAAAAAGCACTGCCTCTGCCCAAGTGCCGGTCTGTAATGACATGGCCCTCGGCCGTGGCGGGTGTTGCCGTCGCAGATGGACCGGCTGCTAGCAGAGCCCTCATCCTCGAGATGCTAATGCTCATTGATTCAGATGTGTTGGCATACGGCATTGCTGCGCATACAATTGATGCGCTTCAGACCTTTTGGCCGACAAAACGGACAGGTTGGGAGGATTGCTGGACCAATTTCTATCTCCTCTGGTAGTGGGAAAATCATTTCCGAACACAAACATGGAATCAACCTTGGGACAAAACGTTCGTAAACGAGAGACCTGGGTTTCACTTGCCTGTCAATATCCCCTGCTAGCGTGTGAAGCAATGAATCGTACAATGCGCTAGTGCCAGGCAATTGGGAGCCTGAGCACCTGAACACTTGCTTCGCGTGCGCACAGACTCGGGTTTTGAGCTATCAAAACGCCATTCAGATTCCGATTGCAACGGGTTTCTGGGGTTGCCAACCGTCAGCCCGTCCGCAGAAAATCACGAGGAAGTTTTTCACCTGAAGTGGTCACCGTCCTTGCACGAAATGTGATGCACACTGCGACCCAATGCCAGATGGTGCAAGTGGTGTGGAGGCGGGCCAGCGACTAGTGACATTTACCAGGATGTACGCCACGTCCTTGTCTCGGCAGAGTGATGGTGTGTCGAGGTGAAAATTACCTCGGTGTATTGATAGTTTCTCACTAGCGTAGGATTCACTTGTTTCTAAAGTGAGGAGAGGGAATATAGCCGCTATGTTCATGCTTCGCTTAGCTTCTCGCTCGCCAAGCACTAGAAGGCCTCTGAGATAGCCATCCCACCCAAGAAAGCACATATGGCTACTTTCGCCGACCGTTCACCGCATTCGTCAGACTGCAGCTTTCATATGAAATCGAGATGAAGTGGAGAGAGAAAAGATCGCTGTTGCGATCCTCGGCATGGTACCCCAGACAGCTCTTGCATTCACCATGGTTGCATCCCATGCCAGCACTCACAAGAGCCAACTCTCATGGTCCAACAGAACATCGCCATTCAGTATCATATGTACCGTTGAAGGGAATCATACTTCGTCTAGCTTTGTGGCACGGAGAGCGAAGAAACGTGACATTGTTGGCAACCGGCACTTCACATGGAACCGAGACAGGAAGCGGCGCTCGTCAACTACCGATGTGACTTGCGGACAACGGCTGCTGGTTTTTTTGCAATCCTGTGACAAGATAAATATAGGTATCAAGTAGAAGATTAGCAGTATACTATATATAACAACCACTTCATCTGCCGCTTGTACTCTTGGGTAAATGTTGAGACGGCCAAGGACCTGGCCTTGGCGCCTCACCCGCCGACAAATGCTGGGGTGCGTTTCAAGTACACAATCCACCATGTACGGCAGTGAAAAGCCGATGAATTAAAAATA
Organism: Lecanicillium saksenae; assembly: GCA_027627215.1. Classification (NCBI taxonomy): domain Eukaryota; kingdom Fungi; phylum Ascomycota; class Sordariomycetes; order Hypocreales; family Cordycipitaceae; genus Corniculantispora; species Corniculantispora saksenae. Next base: position 6,000 of record JANAKD010000401.1, on the reverse strand, counting down.
AACCTATTGTTAATGCAAAAGAAAATCGATTTTATAGTAACCATTTATTAACACGTAGGATCACATGATATTCGGCTTTGCTATCTATTCTGTAACACGTAACAATGTGTATTCTTTCTACTTGCTTTCGAACCGCATCGTGTTTCGAAGCGTTCCCAACTCATCGAAGCTAATTTCGACAACATCACCGTTGCTGAGAAATGACTTTGGTTCCATGAAGAGGCCAACACCGGACGGTGTTCCAGTCATAATCAAGGTACCCTTCCTCAACGTTGTACCTTGCGATGCGAAGGAGATGAGCTGCTTGACAGTCCAGATCATGTCTCCAGTAGACGATGCCTGTCTCTGCTGGCCATTCACTTTTGTCACGAGATTCAACGCCTGAGGGTCAGGAACCACCTTCGGAGACGCGATGATGGGGCCAATTGGCGCAAACCCGTCAAAGGACTTGCAAAAAGAGAACTGGCCGCCCGAGACGCTAGCTGGCATTTGGAAGTTTCTCGCAGAAACATCATTCGAGTTGACATAACCGAACACATAATCCAGGGCCTCATCTTCAGACACGTTCTTGGCGTCGAGGCCAATGATGACGCCAAGCTCGCCTTCGTAATCGAGCTGGGACTGGGCGACGGGGTGAATCTGGATGGAGTCGTCCGGTCCAGCCAGGGCGTCAGGTGGCTTTGCAAAAATGACGGGATTCTCGGCAATCGCAAGCTAAATCGCACATTAATTTGAGGACTGGCTCTAAGAAAAAGCAGAATGGTACATACGCTTGCTTCTTCAGCGTGCTGCTTATAGTTTAGGCCGATGCAGATAAAGTAGTGCACGCTGGGCAGTGGTGAGAGCACCTAAAGAGCAGGGATAAGCCATGATGGAAGTTATATGATAGTATCAAGCCATACCTTCTTGATTGTTGCGGTCCGAGAAGTCTTGGAGAACCCATCCTCAAGGTTGCCATCCAGGACAGTGACGGATGTGCCAACGAGGTTTGAGACGGCCGAGGCATCAGTCACGTCGCCATATAGGGTAGTGCCATCGTCGGCCTCAAATCTCACAAGGCGCTCAAACGGATGCGGCATATTGGGTCGGTTGGTCTATTGTAAATTTGTGCTGTCTTGTTCCTCGATTGAGAGCATGAAAATGTCCGTTCTGAGTTCTTTGGAAGTCACCTCGCGCCTTTTAGTTGACACAGTTGAAATGCTCCACCTGACTGTCGGGAGGGGTAGCGAAGCGTTGACGACACGCGCCGTGTCAGAAGAAAGGCATGAATAGCTTCACGTCAGCGCTGCGAAATGAAATTTATTGTTAAGAAAAAACTGATATAAAATAAGAAAGCTGTTTGAGTGCTTATATATCGTATGTGCTCAAACCTGGTTTGCATGTTCGGTAGCTCACTGGAGCGTTTGGTAGATTGGCCTCAACATGTACAATAATGAAGCTCGACGAGACTTCAGTGCTATGGTAAACAATGGCTGGTCAAAACGGCTTTGAAGGAAGTCTGCAAGAACATAACTATCGATTCTCGCAGCGATGGCTGGAATCTGCTTCGATTCTAGATACCTATTCTTCTACCTTCTAACGTCGACTTAGAAAAAAAAAACTCTGAAAGACTAGGCGCGGCTGTTTCTTGCGTCATCATTCGACGTATGCGCTGAACGCATTTGTGACAGAGCGAAATCGCGCCTCTACATTACTGGCGAATGGTGAGCCGCACTGAGACACAGAGCCAGAGATGGCTCAGGGAAGCGAATAGCGTTGATGCAGCGCAGTGAAGGCTGGATTCTTTTTTACAAAGCGGCGCCAGTTTATGAAAGAATACGAGACAAATCCAATTGTTGGACAATTTCTCTGCAAGTCATTGGCGATGCCGTGGTGTGGTAATGAAGGTGCTAAACGCCTCTTCTCAGCACCAGTAATGGCTATGCTACTTGGCGGCTTACAAAATCGGGCTGCCATGATAGGTCAAGACGAATATGCAACCGGTGGAGAGTGCGAGCTATCTGAAAGCAGTTGACCAAAGGCCATGTCAGAAATTAACTTGGAAAGAGGCAGATAAGTTCTTCAGCTGACGATCAGAACATCTAGACTACCGAAAGGTAACCCGACCAGCTAGCCTCGTAGGCTGTGTAAGAGGCCGCCCGTTGCACATCACCCGAACTGGTATAAAGCCGCCTTCTGGACCGCCTTGGCCAGAGACATTTTTTTGTTGCCAAGACGCAAGCGCCAGAAGAAAGGAGAAGAAGAAAGACTCCATAATCCCCCAGCCTCGAGCCTAAATGGTGGGCGATATTCTAGCTACGTTAAGTATTTCGTGGCGTTTTTTCTCTCTCTCCCACGCGTGGTCCTTTTGGTTGCTTCGCCACGATGGTGGTTCTGGGCGACAGCGCTAGCGAGGTGATTCGTGACCTGGTTGGCTGGGGACTGGGCGCCTGCACGAGTCGGTCGATTTTTTCGAGATGAAAAGTTTATGGGGCTTCGACTACACCAGCCAAAAACGCTCTCCCAACTTTATTTGAGATTTTGGGAGGAGCTGCAGGCGCCATTTGGATACTGCCGGCTAGGCCGCTGCGGGACCCCTTCGTTCGTATGGCCGCGCGCAACCGCCTCCCAGTGACAAGACGTTGGAATAAGATTGTCTGAGAGGGTTCCGCCCTGGATGTAGATTGTCCCGCGCTCAGCTTGCCTTGTTCGGGAAGCTGCCTAGTGTCTTGAGGAGATTAGGTTGTCGATGACCTCAGAGGAGTCCCCGCCTTGCACTGCCTCCTTTTCTCCCCTCGGCCGGGTGTTGCTCCCGTCTGCAAGCTCGTGAAAGAAACTGTGTTTTTCAGCAAGGGATATCGTGGTGAAAAGGCCTCAAGTGATGGGCCGTCGCAGTCACGTATGCGGTAAGCTAGGTCAGCGGACTGAGGCACCTTCCTGGTGACGAGTCCTTGTGCAACGCTATGGCATAGTTGCACCTAATTTCTTGAGAGTAAACTGGGTTTCATGTATTTTACATTTTGGTATTCCACATGACCGTAGCTATCGCGCCGGCCTGTGGCGCGATCAGTTGCTCTCCACATGCGTCCATGTCAACTCGGAGGCACTTACACGCAGCACGACGCGGGGAAAAGCTTGGGTTGCCTTCTAGAATCCCGAGAGGCTTGAAACTATTTCGTAATAAGCTTCGCCATTGTAGATCAGATTTTCCAGTTAATCCAAGCGGGCAGGTCTGCTAAGAGGCTGTGCAGATGCCACGGAGGAGGATCCTTCTTGTACAGGCAAGTTTCGCGACACCAAAACATCAAGTCGTGATACACTCTCAGCACAAAAGTGATCAGCAACCACCAGCGTGCTCTTTTTTGCCAAGCTTTCCTTCTCTGCATTTTTTGACGTAATCAAAATGGCCGAAAGTATCGTGGCTATGCTCAATAATATCCCTCTTTTCCCACGTTGCGGCCCCCGACAACCCCGGAGGCCCCTCCCAAGAGGGAGGCTAGCTAGTTGGCCACATGGGAAGCTGAGCGTAACGGTTGATGTGACAGAAGCCAGACTAAACTGGCGGGGGGACGAGGCTGCAAGAAACTACACGCCGCTCATCGCAGATTGAAATTAAGCTACTTCATTTTTTTCTCTCAACTTGTTTGACCTTCCGTTTCGGGTTCGGCCCGCCAAGTGTTTTGCCTCTGCGAAAGCCAAGCTTTTTTCTGCTCGCTGCGCCAGCGCTGGTGGCCAGCAACGGCGAGGCGCGCTCAGGTGTCGCGCGTCGGTTGTGTGTGTGCTCAGCCTCCCTCTCTACCCGCCTTTAATATTGGCCGGCGCCAGCATGCTTCTAGTTGAAGAGTATCAGAGAAAATTCACATCAATATCACGATAATCTTTTATACTTTGCAGAGTTTCGACCTCATCTTTTTTTCCTCTTCTTCAACCAGAAGAAAAGTCCTTGTTCATGCATAGAACTATACGAAACTTACACTTATAAACCGTTGCCATGGCGAGCAACTCCCTTTCGCCCGACACCATCGAGGTGGCTTCCCGTGGCCGATCTCTCAGTAACGCAGAGACTCTCACGTCCTCCACGTTCTCGAATCCCTTTCTCACGCCGAGCACTCGGAGTTGCGCCTCCAGCGTGCTGGAGGACCCCGAGCATGCTCTGCGGCCCGATCCCGGCAGCGAGGCCGATTTTGAGGTGGACAACAACCCATTTGCCTTTTCGCCTGGGCAGCTCAACAAACTTTTGAACCCAAAGTCTCTCTCTGCGTTCCAGGCCCTTGGTGGTTTGGAAGGTATTGCTCGGGGTTTGCAGACCGACGTCAAGGCTGGCCTCAGTCTGGACGAGACTGGCATCGCGTTCCCGGTGTCATTCCACAATGCAGTCGGCAAGAAGGCCCCTGGATTCTCCGGCCAGCCAACGGCGCCGTCAACTCCTTCGTCTACATCAGAGTCCTTTGGAGATCGAATCCGCGTCTACAAGCGCAACGTTCTGCCCGCAAAGAAGGCCACGCCGCTGTGGAAGCTCATGTGGAACGCCTACAACGACAAGGTCCTGATCCTCCTGACTGTTGCTGCAGTCATCTCCCTCGCTCTCGGATTATACGAGACGCTGGGTGTTGATCATCCTGAAGGCGCACCGGCACCTGTGGACTGGGTTGAAGGAGTGGCGATCTGCGTCGCCATCATCATCGTCACGGTTGTCGGCTCGTTGAACGACTGGCAGAAGGAGAAGGCCTTTGTCAAGCTCAACGCCCGCAAAGATGACAGAGAGATCAAGGTTATCCGCTCTGGAAAGTCTTTCATGATCAATGTCCACGATATTCTCGTCGGTGATGTTTTGCATCTGGAGCCCGGTGACTTAGTTCCCGTTGATGGCATCTTCATCGAGGGCCACGACGTCAAGTGCGACGAATCATCTGCCACTGGCGAGTCCGATGCTCTCAAGAAGACAGCTGGCGACGAAGTATTCCGCGCCATCGAATCTGGCCAGACCAAGAAGGGTCTCGACCCATTCATCATCTCTGGCGCCAAAGTTCTCGAAGGTGAGTTCATCAAGTCCGTCGCTACAGTCATTCTCCCACTAACAGCCCTGTAGGCATGGGAACGTTTGTCTGCACCTCAGTTGGTGTCAACAGCAGCTTCGGTAAAATTATGATGTCTGTTCGAACCGAGACCGAGGCCACGCCCCTTCAAAAGAAGTTGGAGAAGCTGGCTATCGCTATTGCCAAGCTTGGCAGTGCTGCTGCTGCGTTTCTCTTCATCATTCTCCTCATCCGCTTCCTCGCTGACCTCCCCGGCGACACACGCGATCCCACGACCAAGGCCTCCGCTTTCATGGACATTCTTATTGTTGCCATCACCATCATCGTTGTCGCTGTTCCCGAGGGGCTACCCCTTGCCGTTACGCTTGCACTGGCATTTGCCACCACGAGATTACTACGGGAGAACAATCTGGTGCGTGTACTACGCGCCTGCGAGACCATGGGAAATGCTACAACAATTTGCTCTGATAAAACTGGCACATTGGTAAGTCGATCCCGAATGTGCCGACAATCCATCGCGTCTAACATTTCAATCCTAGACCACAAACAAAATGACTGTTGTTGCCGGTACCTTTGGCTCAACAAACTTTTCCAAAGACACCGACGCTGAGAAGCCCAATGAGCAAACTGTCAGCCAGTGGGCCTCTTCTCTGCCACAGGCCACCAAGGCGATGCTTGTACAGTCTGTCGCCATCAACTCTACTGCATTTGAGGGCGAAGAGGATGGCAAGACCGTCTTCATCGGCTCCAAGACCGAGACGGCCCTTTTGCAGCTCGCCAAGGACCACCTCGGCCTGCAGTCCCTGCGCGAGACCCGCGCCAACGAGCAGGTCGTGCAGATGATGCCGTTCGACTCGAGCAAGAAGTGCATGGCCGCCGTGATCAAGACCGACGCCGGCTACCGCCTCATCGTCAAGGGTGCCTCCGAGATCCTGCTCAAGTGCTGCTCCGAGATCATGGAGCCGCAGGACCGCCGATGCGAGCC
>JANAKD010000400.1:0-20307 GCA_027627215.1 Lecanicillium saksenae | reverse complement strand
CTGACCTCCCGCCTAGGGCCCGAACGACGGCCCTTCGCACATACTTGTCCCCGTCGCCAAGCCGCCCCGCCACTTGTTCGATGATCCTTGGCGGAATTGAGGTTCGATCGGCGAGCGAACGCAGAATAGTTGCCTGGTTATCACTAGCTTCACAAAGAAGGGCAGCTTTGAGGGCTCCTTCGGGAAATTCAACCTCACTTGCCAACCTCGCACTCCGATTGAATCTGCATTCAAACAACAGCCATTGTGCTAGCCGTTTTTCCAGGGCTTCCCGTCCTGGCAGGCTGCCTGATATCTCGCTCAAGCAATGCATGATGAGTCGTTGATGTGTCGGACCTAGGAGATCGAGTGGTTCCTTCTCGATTACACGCATGAACTCTAGCGCTTGCTCACTTCCATCCAGTAAGCCGGCAACAAAGCGCCAGAAGACGTCGTAGCGTGCTGTGTATTTGTGTTTCTGAAGAAATTCTGTAGGTTGGCTTGTTTTGGTATCTGTGTCTTTGCTGCCGAAGGTGAGAGTCTGGAGTTGTCCTTTGTGGTTCTTCCACTGTCGCACAAAATACCGTGCGGCAAAGTACTCTTGAAATGTTAAATGTATGAAGTGATAGTTTCTGTTCCTGATGTTTAAAACTGTGTCTGAACTTCGTAGGAAGGATAGTCGCGAGAGCGTCTCATCGAGTGGTAAATCCTGTAGTGAACACAATTTGACCACACTATCTCGATGTTCTGGCGTGAAATCGATTATGTCATGGTGTAACCCGTTGAATGCAAGGCATTCAACCAGCGCCATCTCAGCCGTGACTCGATTCTCGATCTCGGCTGTATGAGCGACCTCAGCATATCCCTCCTTGATCTTCTCCAATCGCACGATATCTTTCTTCCATAACTTTTGCACGATTGTGTTATACATGCCGGTCATGGTGCTTGGCACAGTATCCGGATTGAACTCTTCCCAAGTGTAACAAAGCGCATCCAATTGGATTGGGATGCGCACAAGGCTCTGAATGAGCCAGCGCTCTTGGAGAAACGACTGGACCTTGTGGACTTTGACCTGGTCAGTTTCGCCCGTTTCTGGATTCATGAAGGATCTTTCGATATACTCGTTCACCTGATCCGGGCCGAATCCAATGGTTTCCAATTCAAGGTCTAGGTTCAGTGGAGCCTTGGCGGATGGTCGGGACGTGATGATGATATTGGGCCATTTTAAAAGCTCGGCGAGAAAGTAGGCCATGCTGCCGTTGCCTATCAGGTCCTGGGATACTTCGTCTAGGCCGTCGAGGAGAAGTAGAGTCTTACTGCTCTTAGTATCGAATGCACAGGACAGCGCACGAGCGAGGTCAGGTCCTTCCGTTGGCAGCAAGAACTCGTGACTAAAAAGATGTTTAAAGGTGTATTTGGCTTTCTTACGTCTTTCCGGCAGCTTCAGATTTCGTAGAGGCACCCAAAGCACGCGGTCAAACAATTCGTTCCATTTAGCCCACGTACCTTTGGTAAACTCATAAATAATCTTTTTACACAAGGTGGTCTTGCCAACTCCCGCACGTCCTCGAATCAAGATTCTTCGCGGATGTATCAGTCGGTCGTCTCTTCCCTTGCGTTCGTTGAAAAGTGCCGCCAACTCGACTTGCATAGTCTTGTCAGGTGTCTCAACCTTCTGTCGGGCGAGGATGGAGAACGGGGACGTCGCTGTGTTCCCCTTCTTTGACTGGCCTGCGTCTTGGCCGGATTGTTCCACGATGGCTAGGTTGATGTAGCACTGATCCATAGGCAGCGACTCGCCCGAGAGTCGTTCAATCTTGAGCCTGTCCGCCGTGTAGTGTTGGTCGCGTATCCATGTGTCGGCTTGCTCGAGCAACGATGGGGTTTTCAGGCGTCGTATCGCCGCTGTCAGCGCCGCGAACAGCGCGTCAGTCGGCCCGCCGCACTTGTTGAGCCCAGAATGATCCGTTTCGATACTGTGGCTCTCGCAGGCATCGGCGTGCACCTTGGCAGAATCCCTTGAAACCACCTGTAGAAGGTTAGACAGCTGCTGGCAAAGAGCTGTACACACTTACAACACCTAGGGATAGCCCGAGTAGATACGTCTTTTTAGTCTCGTAGAATGATGTGATCCGAACCTTCCGCTGTCGACGTCCGCTCGCGGCTATACGAGAGTCGAATGCATCCGCAAGGTTGCTGAGCTGCGCCCCATGATTCTTCAGAGACAGGAGCAGAGTCGTGTCTGATCCCAGGAACCATGTCAGAGTGGCCAGCACAGCGCCAGCAATAGACACTGATGAGCCTTGATGCGGCGCTCCGAGGAATATAATACCCGCGGTATCATCGACGATATCTTGGGAGTCATTCGTACACAAAGCCTTATAGAGGTCAGAAGACACGACGGTGAACCGTTCAGGGGCACAACCATACCTGCTTGATAATGATACCACCTAGGCTGTGGCCAATGAAGATGATAGGGAGGTGCTAGTAAGAAATGTTAGGCATGTCCGGCCAGGGGCGTCGCGATCCTTACCCGGGATGATAGCTTGTCCTTGATCTCCTTCAGCAGGCATTTGCCAATCTCCTCAGTGGTTTTGACAGGGGCGTCAATCAGCCAGTTGGAGTCATGGGCAAAATTCCAGATCCTGGCGTCAGGAAAGTCGTGCGCGAGTAGATCTTTAAGCAGGTGAGCCCTCGAAGACTGCGCGGTCTGATAGTCAGCTGCGTTGGGCCCTTGTGTTTTCCGAGCCTCCCATGTGTGATACGGATGTGCACCGAGGCCAGGGACGGCGATGATCCTGCATCGAGGTCAGTAACGCGTGCGGGTCGAGAGAGCAGTTCCAACGGACTCGAATTTGGCATCTTTTAACGTGGGGGTAAGATCTTGCAGTGTCCCAGAGCGTAGTTCGTCGCGGGGTCGACAAATCTTGCTGATGACGCGATGGAGTGACCTGGCGAGGAGGAGCGTAGCAATGGCCAGGCTAGCCCACCACCAACCAGTCATCCATCTCCACTCCATGGCGATTTTGAGAGCCGAGCATGAAAAAAACCGACTGTGGAGCGACAAAAAGAGTACGAGAGTACTTTTAGTATATAACTGTCGGGGCAAAATATGGTAGGCGAAAAAAAAAGTGCCTAATAACGCATCGCGGACGATTACGAGAGGGGGTGCCCTGTGCCTTAGTTAGTTCTGCATGGATGCAGCTGCAAGACCTCGATTCTCGCGCCCTAGAATTGCCAGGGGTCGATTCGCGCAAACCTCGTTCAGGTGCACGCCGCAGTGGAATCGACCCTTGTCGTACAGCACACCAATGCAGGATGCAAACGCGCCCAGTGAAACATTTGTAGTGCGCCACAGCGCGTCGGCAGCACCACGGAAACCGCACGAGCGAGTGAACTGCCCCAACCACAGCAGCGGCTGGTTGTTTCCACAACACCTTGCTTAAAAATAGCTTTCTATGGATGGCAGACCAAGCTCCAGGTGGACGCGAGTAGGTAGGCAGCAGAGCCTGACTCTCGCCCACTGGAGCAAGGCCGCCAGGATGAGGGGGCTGGTTAGTCTGCGGCGCATGCAGCAAGATGCAGCTTCGGCCATCCAATAAAGCCATGCCACAGCGCAGCGCACCCCACGCCCGATACCACACCAATCATTCTCATGTACAGCTGCGTGAACACTGTCCAATCATTACGTGTATGCCTTTTGTCTTGCACAGCGACAAGGCAACGGTGGCTGTCCAAGACGCACGGTGTTGCGTGATCATGGAGACGGACGGGGGCAACACCTGCCCTGACAGCAACATCCGACCAAACATACAGGCAAAATGGCGACCGTGAAGTGCTCGGTATTTGGCATCACTCTCTTCATCGCGGTCCGGCAGCTAACGCGCCAGCGAACAGGCATCTCCCTTCTCTATTCGACTCCTCGACCGAGATGCTGTCGCGCCCCGAGACGATCCCAACCAGCTCCTGACGCTGTTGCCTGCATCCTACCGCAAGCAGTCCGGAGACTTGGCCGCTACCGGTCAGCACGTCACGGCCTGTCTAGAGCAGGAGCTCGATCTGCAACGACTAACCAGCATCCAGGGCTGGCTCTGGATGGCCGGTATGCCTTTGCCGCCGCGTGCCCTGCACCACCAGCTCCTGCTAGGCCGGGAGATCTATGTCACCGAGCAAATGGACATGCATCTTGTCTGGACGCCTGGCCGGATGTTTTTGAAGCCGATCCCGCGTTTTCTCCTGGAGCCGGCTTTCTGGATTCGGTACCTTGCCTGCGAGGAGTGTGGATGTGCTGCCGACACGAACAGTGCCACGCATGTCGTCACTCGAAAAGAATGCAGCCGTCAAGGGCTACGCCGACGTGCGCTCGGCTTTCTCTACTCCTACGCCGCTCTGCTCTCGCACGAGAGCGATTTCCTCATCGCCCAAGGAAAGCATCTGCTGCCGACGGAGATAACGTGGAGCGGGTGGCGGATACTCGTCGAGCAGCTGGACACCGAACACATCTACCCCCGCATCGACCGGCGATTTGTCCACCGGGAGCTGCGTCTGAGTCGTCTGAACAAGATATACGCCCTGGCACGGACGCCAATGCGCGGATACATGGCTCGCTGGGATCGGTACGGCGCCTTCTTCCACGATCACTCTGCTTGGCTGGCCAGCGCAACAGTGTACATCGCCATTGGCCTGACTGCCATGCATGTGGGACTGGCGACAGAGTCCCTCGGCCACAACCACGCGTTCCAGTCTGCGTCGTATGGCTTCACGATTTTTTCCATTCTAGGTCCTCTCCTTGCAGCCTCAGTCATTGTGCTGCAGTTCTGTGGTATCTTTATCCGAAAATCGGTGAGGGCTATTCATCAGAAAAAGTCACGTTACTCTGAGCTGCGCTTCGCATAACTTTAACGAAGACAAAATCAAGAAAGGTCAATTGCAAATAGCACACGGGAGATATTTCTAGCAATGACCATTTCGGCACGTAACCAAATTCGTTACACTTAATGCATCATGAACAGCCTCCTGCCGTAATCATTTACTTCAAGCCTCCACTCAACAATGTGAAGGCCCATTCCTGCTGACCCTGTCTCGCCATCCTTTGGCAGTGTACGCTGGACCGCCAGTGTCAAGTGCCTCTGCTAGGCTGCGGTCACGTCATGGTACAGACGCTCGCCCCCGTGACTACCGATCCCCGCTCACGAATGTAGTAAATTACAAAAGTCGCTGCTCCCTCAAGTTGGGCCTCCTTGACTTCTTCCTTCTCATATTCTTGAGATGCGACATGGTCCCACTAGCGGAGGGCTGATTAGTTGCGCCAAGACGGCCCGCCACCAGAGCGCACGTGACCTGTCGCGTCTCTCATTGCTTTATTTACATCTCTTTCCTCCAGGACTTTCACAGTTAAGAACATTACCAGCTGCCTCGAAATGACGCTGACCGAGGAGCAGCACAAAATTATCGCGGATCATCCACTTAAAGACTCGCTTGCCCCTTTTTTGGAAAAGCTATGCCATTTAGAGGGATCCAATGACACCTGGCGCAGCGACATCGCCAGTGTCCTGTCCATTTTAGTTGGATCCCCGGCAGCATTCAGCCTCCCTTTATCGGATGGAAATAGCAATGTGGCAGGCAAGCTATTTCCCATATAGTAAAATATCTGAGGAGGCTCACTCAAGTTCGATCATTTCCTCCCACTTATTGACGCCATCACTGTAGACTCTCCTGACACTGACATCTAGACGGCCGTCATCAACCTCATTAACGCCGTCAACCCGTCGACACCGCCGCCACCGAGTATCATCCCGACCGGCCGCGGGACGCTAGTTAAGATAAGCTCTAGTAGGCTCGATAACAGTAAAACACGCGATATTATTAAGCACGAGCTATTCTATAAAATAAAGGACTACACCTATAGAGGGGTATTTAGATTTTTTAAGAAGTACTTTAATATAATAAAATAAACTAAGGCTTAGGTAAAAATACTTAAGTTAATCCTAGTAAATCACGATAAAATAAAATAAAAGCACTTCCTAGCTAACCTATAGGAAGCTATTATATAGGCGTGGTTATAGGTATAACAGTGGCTTATTTCTAAGTCACAAAAGGGTCTATTTCTTAGGAATTGAAATTAAATTGAATTGATTTGTCTGTTTGCGCCCTAGAGTAGGCTTTTAGACGTACTAATGAGCTATCTACGGATAAACATGAAGTCATACCCACTTAGTAGGCCCCCATAGAGCGCAACCTGCGCCTATATTCTCACTAGTTGCCCCTAGAGCACTTCTCCCTATCAACATCCTCTAGCTATAGTAGTATCGCGCCAAATAGCAGTTATCTATTAATATTAATACCTGTTAGTAGGATTATAATATTATTAGTACTATTTATTTATAGTAAGGGCTATAAATATATTAATGTGGTTTATAAGTAAGTAGGCCACCTAAGTGAGTAGGTTAGTTTATATTAAATTTTAATTAAGTACCTTTAAACTTTAATAACTCAACTAAATAAAATAGTTTTATCTTTAAATAAAAAAAATATTATTAATACTCTTAGTACTTTAAAAAAAGACCTTAAACTATCTATCTAAAATACTATATATATTTATAATATATCCTAAATAATACTAATATATTATTAATAAAATTAATTAAGTAAAACTAAGATAATATTAAAAAGCTAAAAATTAATAAATAATAAAGAAGAACTTCTAAGTAAATATATTCTTAACCTAGATATAAGATCTTAGCCACTTTACTTATATAATATAGAAGCTATAACTAACTACTTATTAGAGCTTAAATATAATATTTTAGTTAAGAGGTACTAGGCTATAAACTTTATTAGGCGATACCTAGAACTTATTATATATTTATTATATTAAATTAATTATTAAAAAGTCTAATATAAAGATCTAAAGGTATATAGAGACTAGTTTTAGCTTATAGAAAATATAATTATAAAATATAATATATAATAAGAGGAAATTTATAACTTTAATAAGATAGGCTTTATAATAGGTATAATATTAATTAAATTAGTTATTATAGGTATAAAAAGATATTAAAAGGGTTAAAAAATATAATAAGGAAATTATACTTAGGTAATAATAATAGAATATATTAGTATAGCTAGTATTATTATTCCTCTATTTATTATTATTACTAGTAAAACCTACCTCTCCTTATAGTATAAAAATAGCCCTTTACCTTATAACTAGGCTATTTCTATTACTAAAAATAATTAGACTATAAATAAAAAGAGCTTAAAATAGCTTTAATATTTTAATTAATATATAAAAATAAAAAAAATTAATAAATATAGGTTATTAATATTAAATAAGTATAAAAGCTACTACTTAGTAGATTTTAAGCTATATTATAAGGTAAATAATATAATTATATTATATATATCTACTTATTTATTATATATACTTTAATTATTAAATATTACCTATTTTTAGCTATTAAAATATATATATAAGGATTTAATTAATAATCTAATATATACTAAAGTCACTTATATTACTAAGGAGGAATTTTTCCTTATAGTTTATTTAATATATAAAGCTTTTATAACTAAATTAAATATCCTTAAAGGTTTTTAAGAAGCTAAAATTTATCCTTTTAATCTAGAATATATAATTTTATAACTTAATATAAAGTTATAAACTTTATTACCTCCTAGAATATTAGATAGTTAAGAACTTCCTTAACTTCTAAAAATACCTAATAACCTAATAAAAGCCTTAAGTTAAATAGAATATATTAAGAAAAGGATAAGAATTTATTAAAGTAGCTCTTTAAGTAAAATTATTATAAATATCTCTTAATTATTAAAGTATATAACTAAAGTATTATACTAAATAATAATAATATAAGACTAAATTAAGGAACTAGAGGTGGTGAATAAATAACTTTCCTAATACCACTATATAAAAAAAAAACATATATAGACTAGAGGATCTCTTACTCTAGTAAATAGTAAAATTTTAGCTACTTAATTATAAAGGAAGGTAAAGAAAAGATATAATAAGTCTAGAAGTCTAGGTCTATTAATATAGACTAAACCACACTATTAGCGATATAATAATTATAGTGAAATTAGTTATAATATAAGAATATATAAAAAAGTAATAGAAATCACTTCTTTAGAGGATTCTAATTAATTTTTATTACTTAGGTTTTATTTTATTTTATTATAAGATATTTTATATTATAAGGTCTAGGAAGGTGGCCCACTCACTTAGGTGACCTACTTACTTATAAACTATATTATACTTAAAAAGTAATTAGTTTATTATATCCTCTATATTTATATACCTAAAAGGTAACCCTTATAAATTAAGCTAAAGAATAAACTTTATAAGGGTTTTCTTTTTTATATCTATAAGTTTTTTTAAATTAATAATATAATTATATTATATAATATACCTATTATATTATACCTTTAATATTAATTATAATATATTATAAATAAACCTAAACTTCCTTATTAGGGCCCTATTATACTAAAGGCCACGAAGGGTCACGTGAGGTGTATATACAATATAGCGGCGAGCTACCGACAAGATAGTAGGGAGGAGGCAGCAATAATTCTATCACCATTATAGAACCCTAGGATTATTACATAACTAAAGTCCTCCACATATAGGCACCTCATAGGATTATCACTACTACCTAGTATCTAAGATATTAGACCACTTATAATATAATAACTAAGTATATTACTTCACCCCTATAAAATAGTAGTAAGAATAATAAGAATTTATAGATCTTAACCCCACTTTAGCTAGACCTACTAACTAGTAATATAAATACCACCTTAAGTATAATATTAATAGAGGAGATATAAGTTAATATCTAATATATAATAAAGGCATAAAAAAGAGAGTAGCTAGCTATATACTATATATAGGTAATAAAGGGCTAACCTATTACTATTATAGTAGAACTAGAAAACCTCCTAAAGGAGCCACCTTATAGGAACTATATAATAATAATAAAACTACCTAATATTATATTTACTAGGAAGTCATTTTAAGAGTATATTAGCTTTATAGTAAATCTATAAATATATTTCTAGGTATACCTAGAAGACTATATTAATAATCTTAAAAAGGTTATATATATTATATAATACCTTTAAGGTAATATATAAATAAGATAGGCCCACTACTTTATTATAAACTTATAGGGAACCTATAAGGGATTTACTTAGGAAGCCTTTAATAGGTAGTATAGGGAGGAACTTAGTAATATTAATATATAGGTATATAAAGTAACACATAAACTACTATAATATAAATATAAGGCTAATAAGCCTATAAGGAAGTACCTTTATTATATAGAAAATATAATAATAGAGCTACCTAACCCCTTACCCCTTAGCTTTTATATTATAATAATATTAAAGGGCCTTTAATATTATATTTAAACCACTATAAGTAGTAATAATATACCTATTATATAGAAGGAACTAGAGGCCTATATAGAGAATATAGAGAGGGTTATAGGACTATTTAATAGAGGTAAAGGCAGCTAAAAGAGACAACTTTCCCTACCTTTAGATAAAATAAAGTAAGGAAGTTTATATAGCCTATAAGTTATACTAGAAGCGCTATAAGGAAGTAAGGAGTTTATAGGGGCCTACTTTAAATATAGTATTAATTACTTAAAATAGGATTATATAGTGGATAATTACTCTATTTATAAGGCAAGCGGTTATATAACTAAAAGGCATATAATAAGACTATAAATTATAGGGATAAAGTGGGTAGGGGGCTTTAAAGAGCCTATAACCTTCCTAAATAACAGACTAGTTAAGAATTATCAAGTAGAAGGGGTCGACTAAGATAAAATATACTACTATATTTACCCTCAACACAAATAACTAGTAAAGTTACACATAGCTCACAGCTAGGAAACTATAATAGTAATATTTAATATAAAAAGTGACTTAAATATATTAGATAAGAGTATAATAGAGGGGATATAAGTTTATAACTTCTTTAAACTAATATATCTATAATACCTATTAATAAAATAAAGAATATAAGTAAGAGGGGAAGTAATAAAGATATTATAAATTATAGATAACTTAAGATATAGGAGGGAGATATAAGTTCCCTTTATTATTATAGTGTTATTAAATAAGATCCTCCTAAGGAGATAATAACTAAAAGAGGAGAGTATATTAATATATAGAGGGCTTAATTATTAGAATTATATAATATAATATAAGAGTATTAAGATTATTATAAGTATATAAGGGGTATATAGAGTAATAAAAAACACGAAGTTTATAATAGTAATTACAGACTAAAAACCCACTATAGTAATAATAGATAAGATATATATAAGCCTATTATAAAAATATTATAACTTTATAAATATATTCTTACTAAAAGAAGTAGTTAAATTACCCCTATTAGATAGACTAAGATATATAATAGAGCTAGAGAATAATAAGACATTACTTTAAGGACTTATCTATCCTCTTACTATAAGGGAGCTAGGAGAGCTATATGAATTTATTAATAAAGGCCTAAAATAAAGGTAGATATAAAGATTAATAAGCCTAGTAAGAACTCCTATCTTATTTATACTAAAGAAGGGGGGAAAGCTATAATTATATATTAACTATAAAGGCCTTAATTAAATTACTAAGAAAAATAAGGTACTTTTACTACTAATAGCTAAAATTATAGACTAAATTTAAGGGGCTATATAATATATAAAGCTAGATATAAAGGATATATATAGGCGGCTAAGAATATATAAAGGAGATAAGTAGAAGACGGTATTTTACTACCACTTTAGATACTTTAAGTACTTAGTCTTACCGTTCGGCCTAATAGGGGTACCTATATTATTTTAAGAATATATTAATACTACCCTATATAAGGAAATAGACTACATTTATATTATATACTTAGATAATATACTAGTATTTAGTAGGGACCCTATAAAGTACTTATAGTATATTTAATAGGTCCTTATAAAGTTATATAAAGTTAAGCTATATTTAAACTAGGAAAAATATAAATTTAATAAAGATATAATAAAATTTCTTAGCTTTATTATTAAACTTAGTAGAGTTAAGATAGATCTAGAGTATATTAAGGTAGTAGTAAATTAGTTATAACCTATTACTATAAAAGAAATCTAAGTATTTATAGGGTTTACTAGTTTTTATAGACGGTTTATTAAGAACTTTAGTAAGATTACTTATCTTCTTATTAAGAAAATAAAGAGTGGAGTACTTATATTATTTATATTAAGTATATATAAGCTTAAAGTATTCTAGTACTTAAAACTATTATTTAAAAAGGCACTAGTATTAGTATAGTTTAATCTATAGGCCTATATATAAGTAAAAATAGATACCTTAAATTTTACTATTAATATAGTACTATTATAATTATAAAGAGGTTACTAGTACTTTATAGTATTTTTATTAAGGAAGCTTAAAAAGGTAGAATTAAAATATTAAATACTAGATATAAAGATACTCATTATACTTATAGTATTCCACCAGTAGAGGTACTACCTAGTATACCTAAATAAGACTATTAAGGTAATTATAAACTATCTAAACTACAGCTACTTAGTAGGGAAGAAGACACTATCACTTAAATAAGTAGCAGCTATAGATAAACTATTACTATATAATTTTAAGATAGTATTTTAGCTAGGTAAATTAAACCTAGTAAATATACTATTACGGTGAGTAGACTATAAACTCGATGTAAAAGAGGGATATATATAATAACTCCTCCTATAGTTCTTAGACTATTTTAAAGAAGTTATAAAGAATTAAGAGGTAAGAATTTACTATATTAGAGTAAGCTAGAAGAGTACTTAGGTGACTAAGAGTAATAAGCTAGAATTAATATTATAATAAAGTAATAATAAAGAAGTGGTAAATAAGCTAGAGCTAAGAATACTATAAGAGTAATTACTAGTAACTTAATAAAGAGATATCTTTATTAAGTAGATATTAGAAGTATTATAGAAAAGTGGTGAAGAAGAAGTTAAGTTATAGGGAATTCTCTAGTTAGTTAATATAGATAAACTACTAGTAAATAGGATAAGGGTATTTATACTAACTGGCATAAGGATAGAAATCCTCCAGCTATATCACGACGACCTCACTGTGGGATACTAAGGAGCTTATAAGACTCTCCACAGAATTACAGCGTTATTCTTCTAGTAAGAAATAAGAAAAGATATATAAATATATATAAAATACTATTATATATATTAAATAATAAAGTCTAGGATATATTAACCTTATAGCCTTCTTATACCTTTATTACTACCTTCTTACCTATTTAAGAAAATCTTAATAGACTTAATTATAGGGCTACTAGAAAGGCAAGGCTAATATAGGCAATATAACACTATATTAGTAATAATAAATAAGGCTATATAATATAATATATATATTATAATAAATATAAACCTAACTAGTAATTACTTTATTAAAATATTTCTATAAAAAGTAGTGGTCTTATATAGTATACCAAAAGGGATTATATTAGACTATAGTATAATATTCACATCAGGATTCTAGCGAAGTTTCTACTATCTTATTAGGTATAAATAATAACTTAATATCACCTTCTACCTATAAATAGATAGCCTAATAGAATATATAAATTAAATACTAAAATACTACCTTAGAGTATTCTATAATATAAAGTAAATAAATTAAGTCAAGAAGCTTAGCATAGTATAGTTCGCATATAACACGAGTTAGTAGGTATCTCTTAATAATATCCCTGTGAAGCTCCTACTAGGGTACACACCGACATATCTAGAGATAGCGACACAATAGACAGGGAATATCTAGGCGCAGGACTATATATAGGAAATGGCAGAGGCTTAGGAAAACACGGCGAAGCACCTATAAGAGGCCAATAAGAGACACACAAAGTACTACGACTTAAAAAGAAAATATAAAACATTTAAAATAGGGGACTAGGTACTATTATTAATAAAGAATATAAAGTTAATATAACCTAGTAGGAAACTTATAGAGAAGTATATAGGACCTTTTTAGGTAGTTAAGTTAGTTAGGACTATAGGTAGAGTATATAAGCTAGACCTACTATAGTACTTATAAATTTATAATATATTTAATATATCTAGCTTAGAACTATATTATCGCCGTGAAAACACTATAATAGATATATAAGTACCCTTTAAGGATAATAAATAATATATTATAGAAGAAATTATAAGCTATAAGTATAATAGTAAAAGAAGGCTATTTAAGATTAAATAAGAAGGCTATAATAACATAGAAAACTTATAGGTAAAATATAGTGACTTCACTAATCTAGATATACCTAAAGAGTATAAATTACAACTGTAAATTTAAGGGTACTTAGGATAATATAAAAAAAAAAAATACTATATAAAGTTATAATAGGAAATATATAAATTCATAGCAAATAAGTTATAAAGATAATATAAATTTATTAAGAGCTAGTAGTAAAGGTATTATAAACTTATTATAACTTAAAAAAAANCCCCTAAAGACACCGCGAAGATACTTTAAACTCTCTATAAGTTCATAACACTAAAACTCTAAGTCTAAAAAAATAAAAATTTAACCACTCTTATAGTAAGGGCACGGTAAACTTATAGCTACTCCTCCTTATCCTCCTAAGTAAGGTTAAGAAGTATAGGGACTTTACTAAGATTAGGTAAACTAGCCTAAATCTAGTAGTAAATTAGCTTTAAATTTACAATAAGATTTATATAAACTTATAGTAAAAGAGTAGGTAATACTAGTATAGTAATATACTATATATATAATAAAAACCTATATATATGTAGTGATATTAGTATAAACTTTACACTTAGCTACCGCCTTAATACAGTAGTATTTATTATATAAAGTCTTAATAACCTTATTAGTACTTCTTAAGATCTTCTTACCCTTAAAAAGAAAGATATTATCCTATATAAATTAGCTATAAACTTTTTATAAATTAATAATAAACTTATAACTTTATCTTAGTACCTTATAGCCTAAAGGTTATAGAAAACTTATTACTTACTTATAGTAAGGGTAGAGTAATCTTAGCTACTATCTTAGTAGTAGAAGTACTTCTTAAAGTAATCTATTTTATAATTAGTTTACTATAAGCTTACTATAAGTTAGTTATATACTATTAGTCTTTAGGTAGTAAAAAGGGTTAGTATTATTAATTAAGTAAGTTAAATAATACTAGTAGGGATCCTTCTAGTTTTATTATAAGTTAATATTAAACTTATAAAAAATAAGTAACTACTTATAATCTAGTGATTTTTAGTCTTTTTTAATTAAGGCTATTATATATTAAAATAGTATTAAGTTATAAGTTAGTTATAAAATTATATTATTTTCTTAATAAACTTATATTACTAGGAATAATAAGGTGGTAGTAGTAGTAGGAATAGTAGACCTATAAATAATTAATAAGGTTAAATTTAAGTTATAATAAACTTATATTATTAATTTTTTATTAAAAAAAAATTTATTAATTAATTTCTAGTAAGAAGTTAGTAATAAATTTATAGTGACTTTATAAGTATAATAAGACTTATAAGATAGTAATAAAGGTGGTAATAAACTTAAGAATCTATATAATAAAGTTAATAACTACTAATAATAATAATAAAGTGTATATAACTTATATAGAGGTTAAAGGGATATATAATTTATAATCTTTAAAGAAAAGAAGAAAAAGAGTAAAAGGAGGAGGATTTAGAGGCCTTATATAATATATAAACCTTAAGTATAGGCTAATAAGGAGATATTAAGGCACTAGTAAAGGTAAAAGAAAGTAAATAAATAAATATATTAGGGACTAAAAGCCCTATAATTATATAGTAAGCTTTATTTAAGTACCTAGGGATAATAATAAAAGGAAATATAGGGACTAACCCCCTCTACCTAATAAAGGAAGTTAATAAGTAAGTAAGAGTATATTAAGTTAGAGTAAATAAAGGTAATATAATACTATAAACCTTCTATAAACTTATATATACCTCTTTATAAGGATAAGAAGAATAAAAGGGTAGTAAAGTACTAGCCACCTAGCTATAGAAGAAAGTAAATAGCTTTAAAAAGCTAAGTATAGATATTATAAACTCCCTATAAACTTATATATCCTTTATAGTAGGAGTAAGAGAGATAAAAAGCTAGTAAAGTACTAGCTACTTAGTTATAAAAAAAAGTAAATAACTTTAGAAAGCTAGGTCTTTAAACTATAAATTATAAATATATAATAAAGTAGCTATAAGGACTTTATAAAAGACTATAGAATTATAGGCTTAGATAATAGAGTAGTAAATTAAAGACTACTAAAAAGGGAAAGAATTATAAACCCCACTAGGAGGTAGGAGGGGTAAAGAAGAGCAAATATATAATAATAATATATTAAGCTTATAGTGGCTACACAACAAGGGAGCTACACGCATACAGGACAATTATACGCCAGGGCGACACATGGAACGAAGGGGCAGTCTATCAGGGCCCTGCCATGCCAGAGGCCACGAAGGGTCACGTAAGGCGTATACACGATATAGCGGCGAGCTGCCGACGAGATAGCAGGGAGGAGGCAGCGATAATTTTATCACCATTGTAGAACCCTAGGATCATTATGTGACTAAAGTCCTCCGCACATAGGCACCTCACATTCCTATTATTTAATAAGGTGTTTTTTTTAAGTTCTTTAAGGGTGAAATTAATTCTTACCTCTTTTAATAGAGTTTCTATTAAATATTATTAAGGAATTAACTATTAAAGTTATATAAAGTAAAAATTAGGTAAAGTGGCCTACTTACTTATCTAGCCTACTTATTTATTAAATATATTATATTTATAATATAATTATAATATATATTATATATTAGTTATTAGCTTTAGGCTTATAACCTGTTAAGGTATATAAGTGGAAGTATTATAACACGGAATTGAGATTATAAAGTCGGGTAGTTAGAGGCACGAGTGGTTAAATTTATATGTATTTGATATTACTTAGATTGTTATCTATGGGAATTTACTAGGAAATAGATCTAGTTTATATAGCTGATTAAGTTAAACCTTATTATATCCTCAATAATTTATCTACTTAATAAGTTAGGTTACTAGGTATTATAAACTATATACTAATAATGCTAAGCTATAACTTAATAAGTAATAACCCAATTAGGCAATAAGTGGGTCTAAAAATGATACTATTAATTAGGGCTATCTAATGGTAATGCTTATATAAGTATATATATAACCCTAACCCTAATACTTTAAAAGTTACTTATAAGATAACTTCTTCTAACTAAGCTATCTTCTTATTATAAGGTAAGTCTAATAGCTATTTAGTATTATTATTATTATTATTATAACTTATAAGGTTTTAAGTTCTTTATTAAATTTATATAAAAGACTATTTAATTAAATATTTCTTAAATAATATACTAATTTTTAAGACTTTTAAATATAATTATAAAATTTTATTATTAGATATAATAAGAGTAATAAGATTAATAATAATAATAATAACTACTTTTATAAAGAAGACTTTATAAATTTAAAAGGATTTAATTAATTAATTAATAAAGAAGTAAATTATATAATAAAGAATACCTTATATAAGTATATAAATAAGCTAGCCTACTTATATAAAATAAATCTTATAGTAATTAATTATCTTAGTAATTAATAATATCTTTATAGGTAGATAACAATTTATTAAGTATCTTACTTAATATAATATATCTTTAGAAGATAAACTTAAGTAGATAGAAAAGTATATTAAGTAATCTAATATCTTATTTAGAAAAGATAATATAATAAGACTAGTAACTTCCTATTTACTTAACTTAGTATTAAGAGTATTAATAAAGAGGGGAAATAAATATTTAAAAATATTTATTAATAATATTAATAAGTTAGATAATAAAGAAGAGATAAACTATAAGAAAACTAAAGTAAAGATAATATATATATATATTAAGTACCTTATAAAAAAATAGTATTACCTTCTAGAATAAATTATAGATTATTAATGTAATATTAAAAATCAGCCTAGTTTAGAAATAAAACTAAGGCCTTATAAATACCTTAAGGGATAGGACTTTAGGGATTTAGTGGTTATAATTAAAATAAGTCCTATATACCCCTATCTAAAGACCCTCTAGATAATTGTACTTAACTAGGTTAACTTTATAAGAGAGATTAAGGCTATTATTATCTTTAGTAAAGACTTTAGGGAAATCATTTACCTAGCTAATATAGTATTAATATATAACTCTTAGGCCTAGGTATTAACTAAGAAGTATTACTTAGTAGTATATATATTAAATCTTAAAACTATTTTAAAATTAAAAAAACAATAAAACTTACTATATAACCTTAATTAGTATTTATAATAGCCTTAAATAGTATACCCTAAATAATCTTTTTAGGTAGTATTAATATAATAAAATAACAGGAAATAATATAAAACATTCTAATATTATCTAATTTCTATACCCGTAATAGAGGCTTTTCATAAGAGCACTAAAGACGGGCGGCACTATTACGCTTAATAATATAGGCGCTATTATCTTTGGCTACAGCTCCATTTTCAGTTTACGCTGGCCAAATCACAGTGACCCCGACAAGGCCAACACTCTCAAAGAAACAAGCGAGTTCCTCAATAGCGCCATCGGTACAAACCCAGTACCGACAACAAATAACGGCAGGAGCGAGGCGCAAGTAAGCACGGGTTCTGACCACATGGCCACTATAATGCCAGCCGGAGAAGGGACCTCTGATGCCGCCACATTAGGACACTCAGTAGCCCAAGAATCCACGGGGAAGTTATACATATCGCTCCAGTTAAATCAACGCGTTACAGGCGACACGTCTAGCAAAGCAAATAACAACCCGTCTATCCATATAATCCAGCCTGTACCTCCAGACAAGACTGACCAGAGAGTTAGCAGACAAGCATGCGGCAATATCACCACTGAGCCACTTAAATCCCTGACAATCAGGTCTCCATCGCGCTTGGAGCGGAGCGCCGTTGAGGCGGCTGGTAACTGTGAGGACAATATTAAAAGCCATGTCTCGCGAGAATCAGTACGAGAACGACTCAAGTCATTCTTTACTAAAGCGAGACAAGCATGGCGAAGGCAGATAACACTGCAAAATTTGCTAGGGAGGTCAATGAAGCCGAAGACATCACCAATGTAGCCAATTACAAGCTGCAAGACCTGCGGAAGAAACTTTGTGGCCGGTCTTAGCTGAGTAAGCCAGGCGTCTCTGCAGGAAACTATTTATAGATGTGCGCTTTGTGAACTAGGCTCAACTTTTTTAAATTTCAGCATCACTGTTCGTGCAAGGGTACTTTTTGATGTACCTCCTCCACATTTCCGTGCCGTACTTAGCTGAGCTGTCTACTATCTGCCTCTACTAGTACCCCTTTCATAGCGGTACCGGAAGAATATTATTCCACTGTGGCCATTAAGGGAGTTCTCTAATAGCAATTTTAGCCGCTATAGATTAATTTATAAAGGGGGCGCAGGGAATTATATACTAAGTGGCTCTACTATATATAGAAAACAAATAACTTCGAGTAGCTAATATAGCGGTAAGTAAGAGGCGTAGGGCAAGAAAAACCTAATTATACTAAGGGGGGAGCATGACCATAGCCGAGGGACAGGCTCTCCAGGACCAGAAAGACCTTAAAGTGTAGATAAAGTTAGAAGAGCGTGGAAGCCAAGGTCGCAAACCGAGGGACGAAACAAAGAGTAGGCGATGTGGCAGGTGTGGTAGGCCTAGTTATAATACACGCACTTATTCCATCTATATTGAATCCGCTTCTGAAGAAAATGGCGACAGAAACTAAGTGATTTATTTACGTTGTTGCTATTTTGTTTTAGTATGTGTAAGGCACAGTCATGACGGGTGGCTAGCTCGGGGGTAGAGTACGTTACTTAGAGGTAATAGAACAGCCTAACTATTTCTCTTTAAGTTATCCTATTGGCCCCTACTAGTATAGTACATATTATCTGAATTGGCTATGATGCCTTACTAAATTCAGTAAGATTTGCCAGTTATACGGACTCCGCCGAGTAAGGAAAGCTAAGTGAGGAACTAGGTATCAGGACCTTAGTCGGCACATTCGGTACCGTCGACCAGGGCTCTGTTGTAAGACACTGCCATATAGAAACTAGCTCAATGGCGAGCAAAGAGGTTAGTGAATGGTTTGAGGAAGAGCCCAACACCCCTTTCCCCGACAGAGGTGAAGAGGGCATAGTTTACTGAGGACGTGTGAGTGACGCGAGCGGATGTACAGCGTGGCCGATGTAGCGGTCTCTAGACAATGCTGTTAGAATCACAGCAGTCACAGCTGGTATCGTCTTTAATTATATAAAAATGAGAGTGTAGATTGTTCCTTGGTTATTAACTATACATTCGTTCTGTACTTATAACGGTTATAGCACGTTGTAAGTACGACTAGATTGGACCGTTCCCAACTCGGTTAGCGAGAATTTCCAAACACTTAGTAAGCTGTTTATCATTCTTGGCCGTTGCAAAGACATAAAAGTCCGCTCTCACAATGGCAAACTTTGTTTTCTTTCCTAGCCGCGCGACGTACGCCTTCGCATCGTAGCCGCCACAACACCTAAACTCGGGCGCCATGGCGTCAAAGACTATCGGCTCATACACGGCGAAGGGATTAGATGGCGACCGCTTCTCAGGTACATCTGCTGCCATGTTGATCTTGTGTGCAAGAGGGCTGTACACTACAACAGAGTCTTGCGTCATCACGGCGGCCGGAAGGTCCGCCGTGGCAACCAGGCGTTGCGCCTGCGCAGCCAGCTTGCCGCATGAGGCGGCATCAGCAATGACGAGCAGTGTCATAGCACCGGGGCAGCTAAGGAGATGGTCGGACAGCAGGCTGTGGCCGGTGGGGATGTGTTTTAAGTAAATCTGCGCAATGCGTCGACCGCCGGCATACTCTGCTAGGTAGAATCCATCTTTGACATCGGTTACACCGGTGCGCTCCACGCTGACAAGAGGGTTAATCGCGTTGGCTAACCCCGGGGAGTGATCCAAACATTCCTTGATCCTGTATGCCAGCTGCTTGAGCATGCCGGGGGGTGCGGAGGACATGCTCCCGAGACTGATGGACATGTTCGCCGTTGTGTCAACGCTACGGCGGCGCTCTCGCACCCACGATTCGAGCAAAGCCTGTGCCCACGAGGGCATGGGTTTGTTATCGGGAAAGCGGTCTACAAGCAATGCTAAGCGCCAGGCTAGCTGGTGCGCATCGCGGAACCCGCTGGC
>JANAKD010000040.1:0-56384 GCA_027627215.1 Lecanicillium saksenae | reverse complement strand
GGCGCGATTGGGGCCGACGGTCTGCCCAACGCCCAGCAGATGGGCCGCCTCTGGAACGAGGGCCTCGCGTACTACGGCTGGATCTTCTACATGAGCAAGTTCTACGAGGTCTTGGATACCTTTATCATCATCGCCAAAGGCAAGCCCAGCTCAACGTTGCAGACCTACCATCACGCTGGGGCCATGTTGTCTATGTGGGCTGGCATGCGCTACATGTCTGCCCCTATCTGGCTCTTTGTGCTTTTCAACTCTTTTATCCACGCTCTCATGGTAACCCGAAACCAATCTGCAAAGACTCTCACGCTTGGCTAACTCTCCTAGTACACCTACTACACCGCCACAACCCTTTCTACCCGTGTTCCTGTCTTGGTCAAGCGTACGCTCACCACCATGCAGATCAGTCAATTCATAGTCGGCGCCTCACTCGCTATGCTCAACTCCTTCATCTACTACTACGCCCCCGTAGCGAGCGCCACCACCTCTGCTGACCCTGCCGTTGCCGTCAAGTCCGTCCACGCCATCTTTGGCTCCGGCTCCGGCGCTGACTCCCGCTATGCCGCCACCGTGGCCGATACAGACGAGTCTTATGTTCTCCAGGCCTGCATTGTCACCTCTGCAGAGACTTTTGCCATATGGCTCAACGTCGCCTACCTCGCACCACTAACTTACCTCTTTGTCAGCTTTTTCATCGCCAGGTACGTCAAGCATGGCAAAGCCACCAACAGGTGTTCTGGCAAGGACAACGCCGTCGGTCGTCTGAGCAACGTCACAGCTGATGTCGCCGTTGCCAAGAACGCCGGCTGGGCGCCGCCTGTGGCATCAAGCTCGCGTTGTAAGGCGACTAGCGCCTGGTACGCTCGGGTAGCGGCAACCTTGTCCGTGGGGTTGCCATCAGGCGCACGACTCGCCGCCGCGGTTAACCAGCATACGTCTGTGCTGCCAGCATATGAAAGTAGGAGCAGATGCGTGTATGCTGCTGCATATGAAAACAGGAGCAGTCTGCCAAGCTAGCGCACGTTGGAAGGGGGCGAGAGGATCGAATAGGAACAGAGACTATGAATTATGAAATTGTAGCACAATGCCATTAATATTTATTCCTTCTGCTTTACAGCAGCACTGCATAGCGTACCTTGCTTATAGTCCTGGTTGTCCGAGCTTTTCAATGTCTAGCCTTGGAATACACGAACTGAATGAACTTGGGATCCAACGTCCAGCGCTCATGGTAGAGTTTTAAGAAACGCGGATATAGGGCTGATTACTTTTATGCACAAAGCCTATCTTGATTTAACTACAATGCCGCGTATCCAACATCAAAGGCTCCCCGTCCCCTGTGTCATTATACATAACACGGGACACACTGTGTCGTGACCCATGCCGACACCTCCTGCCAATACCTCCTGCAGAGTACATGAAAACATGGGATACTTGACTCTTATTGCTCTTGTTGTGGGACATCTGGTACTATCACTGCCACTATTGTGTGGCGCCCGCTTTTTGATGTAAAAGTCTCCAAGACGGATCTTATGTGGCCAATAATACTCGGGACTTGATCTACGTAGTTGGTTAACACATGTCTTGGTCTGAATCACTGCAGAGATGCAGATTTTCCGTTCAGCCAGCAAGCAGCCACAACAGCCCAGGGTCCCTTGAATATTCCGTCAAGTCTTGAACCTGCTATTGTGCACGTGGGCATAACGTCTACTGTGTGAGTCGCCCTTCTCATTCTATAGCTTGCTGGACGAGCTGGTTTCATCCTCGAGCCACTTGGCCTTGCCGGTGCTGTCAGTCAAAACCTTGCGGGTGATGATCTCGTTAACAATGGTTGCGATGCCTTGGCGGCCACCGCGCGAGGCGATGACGCGGTACGCGAGCTCGCGCGGCGTGAGGGTATTATTGATGACGATGTCCTTGATCTCACGCTCGGAAGGCACACCGACCTGAGGGTGCGGGTAGTCGGAAAAAGTCCGGTCGGTGAAGAGACCGACTTTTCGGTGCTGATCAAACTCGACCAAGGGCTTGACAACGTTGTCTCGGGCGTCGATGGCGGCGAGCGACTCTGGCTGCCACTTGGGCGTTTCTTTGCGGAAGAGCAGGGCCGTGACGCCCTCGGTGAAGTCTGGGTGCTGCATAAATTTGGAGGCAATCTGGTGCTCTCGTTCAAAGGCTTCGGCCATGTGCCAGTGGCCGCCGGCGCGCATCTGGCGCAGGGTGACGTGGATTGCGGTCGGCGAGCGCTCCTGCAAAGGTGGCGAGCTGCCTTTTGCGCCATTCCTTGGTCCTGCCTGTCTCGGCCTTGAGTGCGGCGACAATGTCGTCGAGGTTGCTCTTGTCGAAGCAGCGGTCGATGGCCCTACGCGTCTCGCCGGCGAGCGTCATGGGCTGGTCGTCGGGCAGGCCTGTGGCAAACTCCTCGATGGTGTCGTTGATGCGGGCGATGCGCTGCTCGGGGGTGTCGCCGTCAGAGAAACGCAGCTCCGCGAGGCGGGCCTCGAGTTTGGGCAGGCTGCTCGAGTGTAGGTAATGGGTGGCGATGCCGCTGTAGAATACGTCGGCGCCCGTGAGCCGATTGCTGGTGAGGGCGAGGTAGGTGCCAATAGAGCCATTCATACGCGGAAAGAAGAAGGAGGCGCCGACGTCGGGGGAAGAAGCCGATGGTGGTCTCGGGCATGGCAAAGACCGTCTTTTCAGTGGCGATGCGTAAGGGCGCGTGGATGCTGAGCCCGACACCGCCGCCCATGGTAATGCCGTCCATGAAGGCGACATATGGCTTCTTGTACGTTGCGATGTAGTGGTCTAGCTTGTACTTGAGCGCAAAGTAGTCGGCGGACTGCTTCCACCCGTCAGCGCCGTCTTGGTTGTATTTGGCCAGCGCGGCAATGTCGCCGCCAGCGCAGAGGGCCTTTTCGCCGGCGCCCTTCAGGACGATGACGTTGGCCGTGTCGGAACCTTCCCAATCGATCATGCGAGGCACAATCTTGCGGACCATGGAGCCAGTGACCGAGTTGAGCTTTTTGGGGCGGTTTAGAAGGATCGTCCGCAAGCCATACTTGTCCCGGAACAAGACGTCGTCGACTTGGTCACCGGGCAGTTCCTTGATGGTGTACGCCTCTGTCGAAAGCTGCGGAAGAATTAGCGGCGGCGGCAAGATGTATAAGTATAGCTGGTATGTTGTTACCTGTCGGGTGGTGTTCACCAATCGAGCTCGTTGTGCCATTGCGAATGTTTTGGCGTATGTTGTCGAGTGGGCAGCCGTCGCGGCGGGTAAAGCGATGGACCTGAACGACATGACCAGAATGAGGGCGAGTTCAACAGAGAAGGTGAATTGTTGCTTGTATAATGGCCCGCAAGGCGTAGCAAATGTCCGCTGGAGCTATCAGATTGACCGAGGTAGCAGGATCAGGGCTGCTAATAGTATAATAACGCAAGCGATTCGACCAAGCATCACAAAGCATCGTAACCGTCTGGCCTGCTTTTGCTATGAAACAGCGAGCCGGCGGGTTACTTATATGCTGCGAACTGCACTGCTAGTCTAGCTACCATTGTCGACCTGGGCAAATACGAAAGCACGGTTCACACTAGTAGACTACTGGATATGGCCAGCTGGATACCTTGATCGGCTAAAATGACATGGATCAACTTGTTGTCAAGGTTGATAATTCTCAAACTAGTAACCATCCTGGAGGGCTTTCCATTCTACAAAACAGGGACTCGGTGTCGCGGGTCGCTTATTTTATTCTACGAGATTATAAAGCAAACGGGTGTTGGGCTACAAGAAACCATGAGGGTAGAGTAGCAACTGGTGCTGAGCATGGCACCGATCGAGCCAGTGGACTCTAACCTTGCAATTGCTTATCGGCTCGCCTGCTAGGAGAGAGCCGATAACAGGAAACGGCGCTCTGTGAAACCGACCGTTCCAAACGCAGCTAATGCAATGAAATACTTGGGACTACATTGGCCTCGGGTGCCATGATTCTATGCGTCTGTCGTTTTGCAGGCGAATAGAAAGAACCGGCGCCGAGCAAGAGATTTGATCCCTTGTATTCCCAATCATTATAGACAGTTGATGGCAAATCAGTACAGTCACCGTAATCGGCATGTCATGTAGTTGAAACAGAGTGATGGTGTTGAATTATCGCTATGCCTGATGCCGACTTGTCCTACAATCAAACTACTTGGACCGCCCGCTAGCAGTGGCCACCAATGTACATCTTAATCTGTCTATGAATAGTATGGATCACGTACGGCTAGTTGCGGTGCCAAATTCCAGAAGACTAACAGTGCAAGCGCGGGAATAGCTGCCACCTCTGGCAGCTTGAGGTGGCGAGGCTGAAAAGGGACGCCAAGCTCTCTTGCCGAGGGCAGACCGCAATTTAATTAATGCGAACATCGGAGGCTGAGCTCAGCGACGATGGAAAACAGCTGGGCGTGGACAGGGGGGCGCATCGGTACATGAGCAAGACATGCTCGGCAAAGGCTTGCCGCCACCAATGAGGCGCCTGTCAATATGCGGCAACACGAGGCGGCGCCAACTAACACGCCACTGTCGGCATGCCTCGTGATGGGGTGGTATGCTCTCAGCAGATATGACTTGGGATCTGGCGACTCACCCGCATACGCTGCCACTCTGGTTCTTGACCCGTCGTATCGTCAGTAATGCGCATCTCTCAACTGGAAGGCATCCTGGCGCATGCAAGACTTTTGCGGTTGTGCTGAAAAGTCGTTGTCGACCTGCATTATCGACCTGCAGTATCATGTGGCTCGTTTCCTCCTGGTGCCTTGCTTTGCGGCGACGTCGAGGACGACATGACGACACAGTCTACGCTGTCGTCAGGATGGGCGACACGGGTCGGCTATGGTTACGGATCAAGGCAATATGTGACCTGTGTGCGATGTACTCGCTGTCGGCATAGCCCAGCAGCTCGCCAATCTCGACGCTATGGCGGCCCATGATGCGGAAAATCTCCGTCGAGGCATAGTTGGCCAGCGCGCGTCCAATCTCGTCGGGCGTGCCATCCCACATCTCGTCTCCAAGATGCTCGACGACTTCCCCCGCGACCTGCACCCCATGACCCAGTTCGCCATGGCCGTCTCTGCCCTCAACTACGAATCCAAGTTCGCCAAGGCCTACGAGAACGGCCTCAACAAGGCCGACTACTGGGAGCCCACCTTTGACGACAGCATCTCCCTGCTCGCCAAGCTTCCCACCATTGCCGCCAAGATCTACCAGAACGCCTACAAGGGCGGCGGTGCCCTCCCCGCCGAGGTCGACCTCGACCAGGACTGGTCCTACAACTACGCCGCCCTCCTCGGCAAGGGCGGCAAGGAGAATGAGAACTTCCAGGATCTCCTCCGTCTCTACCTCGCCCTCCACGGTGACCACGAGGGTGGCAACGTCTCTGCCCACGCCACCCACCTCGTCGGCAGCGCTCTCAGCGACCCCTTCCTCTCCTACAGTGCCGGTCTGCAGGGTCTCGCCGGTCCTCTTCACGGGTAAGCTTCCCTGCGCCTCCAAATGAATAATGGGAAAAAAAAATATGTCAACAAGCAAAATCAACCGTACTAACCAGGCATGCAGTCTTGCTGCACAGGAGGTCCTGCGCTGGATCCTCCAGATGAAGGACAACATCCCCGCCACGTATACCGAAAAGGACGTCGAGGACTACCTCTGGTCCACTCTCAACTCCGGCCGCGTCGTCCCCGGCTACGGCCACGCCGTCCTCCGCAAGCCCGACCCTCGCTTCGAGGCTCTCATGGACTACGCCGCCGCCCGCCCCGANGATTGCCCAGGACCCCGTCTTCCAGCTCGTCCAGAAGAACAGCCGCATCGCCCCCGAGGTCCTGAAGAAGCACGGCAAGACCAAGAACCCCTATCCCAACGTCGATAGCAGCTCCGGCGTCCTCTTCCACCACTACGGCTTCCACGAGACCCTCTACTACACCGCCACTTTTGGTGTCTCGCGTGGTCTGGGTCCCCTTGCCCAGCTCATCTGGGACCGCGCCCTGGGTCTTCCCATCGAGCGCCCCAAGAGCATCAACCTTGCCGGTCTCCTCAAGCAGGTCGAGGGCAACTAAGCGTCGTCGTGGTAGCCGAACGGCGTGGTGCTGACGACCATTTTTCTGTAACGAATGCGTATGCAGCACACTGATTTTTGTTATTATATTATGCGCAAGCACCAGGAAAAGAAATAGAAATAAAACCACTTGTTCTTGTACCTTGTTCAAGAAGCATGCTCCAAGCTGGTGAACCGCCAATTTACTTGTCACATTGTGAGGAAACGTGCAACGATGGAATAACCTTGCTCGCGACCCTATGTAATTATATCAATGTCTTGTGCAGATGGGTCACCCCCTGGTGGCCAGATCCGAGGCGGACCTGGCCGACACCACATCTAAGCCGGGCTTGGGAAGGGGGAGCACTCCGCACGGCAGATAGACGTCTAATCGCCATGGCCAGTTGAAACCCTTCGGCAGTATCAATGGAGACATAAACCATTCATTGTGGCCTTGCGAACCCAGCTCGCATTCCGGCTCCGCTGCATCAGCCTTGTCCCTCTGTTCAACTGCATTTCATTAGTACTCCATCACACTACAAGGGTCCTTGCTAGCGGTCGCGTTCAAATCATCCCGTGCAGCTCTCATTTCACGCCAACCTTGCAAGTCTCCTGGCATTGTATCACTGTCTTGCTTTCACCAATCGCCTGCCCAAGCCAATGAAGAATCCGTACGTGGCGTTGGCGTCGTTTCCCTTTCCATACTCAAGTTTCATGACGCAGCCAAGCCTAACAAAGTGCTAGCGGGACGCCAATCACGCCTGCACCTACCAGCCAGTGGTGGAGCAGTTGACGCACGACAACTTTGCACCTGGGTCGCATGCCTGCAGCAGCTTGAACCACTGCGATGGCGGATACTAAGAAAATGGCCGCGGCATTTCGCAGAGGTGGAAGATTTGAGGAGCAGCATGGTGCAACGCCGCCAGGCAATATACTGACCCCATAACAGGAGCATTTGAGTTTAGACCTGATTGGAACAAACTTCTGCGTTGCGCTCTTCCCACGCAGCTCACAGTTACGATCCGAGTAACCCAAGATCAGCCACCAAATGACCTCTGAGCTAGCTAGGGACCGATGGAGCGCCCCAGGCGGACGGTGCTGGCTCGTATCGAAATGTCACGTCGGCGCGCTAGGTGGTTGGTCCACCGGCTGGCCGGTGCTGTTTTCGGAACCACGGGATCGACGGCAAGAGAAGCACATCCTCACAGGTCTAATTTTGGTGCCCCTTGCTGTCTTTTATCCTTTTTGGTCAGCCCACTCTTGGCGGGCCACGCGCGGGGACCAGACAGCTTTTTGCTTCGACAGGAGGACGGCAAGGCAGCCGGGTTGACTTTCCTTTTCCTGCTTTCGACAAACTCGTCTTCTGTCGTTTCAAGCTGCTGTCTGCCGGCCGACACAGCAAGCTAGTCGAGCGCGCGCGCCATGTCCTNCGATCCCACTGCTCAACATCGACGCCGCNGCGGCGTCCATCACGCCGCTCAAGTCCGAGGCCACGCTCCGCACCAACGA
Organism: Lecanicillium saksenae; assembly: GCA_027627215.1. Classification (NCBI taxonomy): domain Eukaryota; kingdom Fungi; phylum Ascomycota; class Sordariomycetes; order Hypocreales; family Cordycipitaceae; genus Corniculantispora; species Corniculantispora saksenae. The sequence goes on along the minus strand of JANAKD010000040.1, from coordinate 48,825 downwards.
CAAATACGTCATCGTCTACGATTTCTCAGATATTGGTACGAAATCTTGATGTCTCGGTCGGAACCAGTCACGATGGCTGTGTGAGCAAGCCTGCCAACTAATGCACCATCATATTCAGATTACGATGAAGCCGCCAAGGAGTTCCGGGAGCTTCTGGTCGACCTCGAGGAGGCCGGCCTACACACCGAAGTGCGGCCCGGATATGATCGCTCGATTTTGGTCTTTGTCAAGGCCCCGCGACAGCTGTTGGGCAACCAGGTGTACAAGGAGAGGTGAGCAAAAGGCTTCGTGCACGGAGACAACGATCTATCCTTTCGGCAAACGGCATGACGCTAACAGCCACGGGACGGGCGCAGAGTCAAAGATTGGCTGTACTCGGTCACGCAGGTTCACCCCGGCGGCGACAAAGATTCCGTCGTCGATGGCTGGTTTGAGGCCGAGGAGCTGCTCACCATGTACCACCTTGTGCAGTGGCCCAAGGAAAAGGGCGGCGCAGGCGTCAACCCAGGCCTGGGCAAGTGGAAGAATGTGCAGTCCACCTTTCCCATCCACAATGAGGCCGTCAACAAAGCGCTGCTCCGCCACATGAGCAGCCGGCTGTATCTCACCGCCGAGGACTTTGACAGCATCCGCGACCTGTTTGGCGCCAAGGTGGCATTTTACTTTGCCTTTATCCAAAACTACCTGACTTTTCTCACCTTCCCCGCCGTCACCGGCGTCATCGCATGGATGTGGTTCCCAAAGTACTCGCTGGCCTACGCCGTCATGACGAGCGTCTGGTGCACCGTCTTCCTCGAGTACTGGAAGCTGCAGGAAGTTGACCTCAGCATACGATGGAACGTCCGCGGCATTCACAAGACAAAGGTCAACCGACCCGAGTTCAAGTACGACAAGGTCATTATCGACACCAACGGGCAGGAGATTCACTACTTTCCCAAGTGGAAACAGCTCACGAGACAACTCCTCCAGGTTCCCTTCATTGGCGTCGCTACGGTTGCGCTTGGAGCCATTATTTGCGCCGTTTTCGGTGTCGAAATCCTCATATCGGAGACATACACTGGCCCTTATCAATTCTACCTGGTGAGAAACGTCACAGCTGCGCTCGACGCTTTCATCAGGACGCTAACCTCGAATTAGGAATATCTTCCAACTATTATTCTCGCCGTCGCGATTCCCTACATTAGTTCTTCCCTCGAAGGCGTGGCTGAGGCCCTCACTGCCTTTGAGAACCATCGCACAGCCGACGCCCACGAAATTTCCTTGACTCAGAAAATCTTCATCCTCAGCATCATCACCAACTATCTACCGATTCTCTTGGTCGCCTTTGTCTATATTCCATTTGGAGAAGAAGTCATCCCATATCTCAAGGGTGCCGTCTTGGCCGTCGTCCCAGGCTTGGAGCATACTTTTGCCACGCATTCCTTCGAAGCCGATGCCGACAAGCTCCGTAACGAGGTGATTGCGCTGACTCTGACCGGGCAACTGTCTAGCTTTTTTGAGGAAAATATTTTGCCATACCTGAAGCACAAGGCCACCGAATGGTATCGAATCTATAGGAGGGCGTACCCCAAGCATGCCATGCTTCTAACCATTACTGAAGATGACAAGGACGAAGCCGACTTTCTGGCGCGTTGCCGAAATCAGTCGTCCCTTGATACATACAATGTGCAAGACGACATGGCCGAGCTTGTCCTCCAGTTTGGATATCTTGCCATGTTCTCGCCTGTATGGCCTTTGATCCCACTCGGCTTCCTCATCAACAACTGGATAGAGCTTCGCTCAGATTTTGCTAAAATATGCATCGAGCACCAGCGCCCAAACCCTGTTCGCGCTGATGGCGTCGGTCCCTGGATTCTCTCGCTTGATATTCTGACGTGGATTGGAAGCATCTCGACCGGCGCCATTGTCCACATATTTGGCGCCGATGGTATCAACAAGAACTGGGTCACCCTGCCGATTACCATTTTCATCAGCGAACATATCCTGCTACTGCTGCGTGCCGTCACCCGCTGGGTATTTGAAAAGTACGGCTCGGAGCAGATTCGGAAGGAGCGCACCGAACGCTACGCCCGTCGTCTATCATATTTGGAGAAGATTGAAGCCAACAAGCGTGCGGGATTGAATCTCTCTGTCGCTGAGAGGGAGCGCCGCAAGTCCGTCCTGGTAACAGGCGACGAGAAGTTCTGGACCAAACAAATCGAGGAGGGCACCAGCGCAGAGATGGGCATCAAGCTCATGTCATTGGCCAGAGAATGGGAACAGAGCCGTGGCATGAAGCCGAAGAGTAGCTAAATTAGCACCAGCGTTATGGATGCTTTCATGTTCCTTTCAATACTATTTTCTTTCAAATGCATGGGGAAAGAATTTGTAACTGAGCGGATAACATGAAAACTGCGCAGTTCATGACTCTGCTGCAATAAAAAAGCCCAATCGCGTAGTGGCAGACGAGTAACTATAGATACATCGAGCTGGAATTACTGGCCAAATGCGTGTTCAAAACTTTAGGTCAACCAATACTGCGTGGATGAATCCATTTTTATTCGTCCAGTTTTGCCACCCCTGCGTAGGGTAAAAGGAGCTTTGACACGGTCTCGGCCGGGCAAACACTAGACGCAACTTGATCAATCCCCTGTCCCACTAGTACAGTCACATCCAAGAGCCAGCCATGCTGGCTTCGGTCCATGCTGAAACGTCAAGACGCTCTTGGTGGGCTTCAACCACTGGATGCACAGCCATCACTACCATCACGGAAGGACCCATCGGCGAATGGGAGGCTCCAGGCGACCCAGGAACTCATGCGCTTGTAGGTTTGCCAATTTCAGATGATCCACGTCCGCATGGCAGAATGAGAGTACAGGCTATTGACCGCAACGGCCGGCACAGGCAAAATTCACTTGTCACCATTGTTCAGTATCATCGCGGTGTGGGTGGTGGTCGCCATAGCCAGTGCAGCTGGAAAAGCTGGAGACAATGTTCTAATCGAGACTGGGCACGTGGCGCTATTACGCCGAGGTTTCCTGAGTATAGCCTGAGAACCCCGTTGAGGTAGGCTGTCTCTAGAACTTGGTACAAAAATTGATTTGAGAAAGAATACTGCAGTCTCGCAACGCTGCGTTACGCCATCAAGCACCATGAAACTGCCAAAAGTCGATGGAAGGCTATGATTCCTTTGGATCCGTCCAACCTCGCGTGGGTAATGGAGATTGGGGAGCCTGTGGCCGCGTGTTTAGGATCGGGGACAAGGAGAGCCAACTGCCCTTATAAAAACTGATACTTTTTGCTGCTGCGCAGCATTAGACGAGACTGTGCTTGGGCCGTGTCAGGCGAGTTTGCGAAAGCATGTTCCCTTCATGCCCATCGTGCGCCAAGCTCGCACATAAAAGTCAATATCGGCAAGCGACCGCCAATCGCGTGCTATTATGGAGCCAGCAGCAGGGCAGGAGGGCAGGACGTGAACTGGGCGGCGCAGACCAATCCAAGGCCCTGACATCATGTACCCTGCCGTACTTCAGCATTGTCCAAATCTTCTACCAAAACCTTCGGAATCTACACATTCCAGGCGCGTGCTCGTCGGAACTCATTTAGAAAAAGGCTCTGGTGAGCGAGAGGCGAAGCGTGCGAACTTGTGCTGATTCGTCTCCAATGCGTACCACTCGCCAGTTGGCCCCAAGCTACTAATTTAACAAAAAGTAAATCAACTCCGTAAAAGCAAACAGAAAGAAAATAGTTCCATTCATTCGCGTAATAGTATATCGCACTATTGAGGGGAGAAAGCTTAAATGCTTAGGCCGCCCATGCACCTACTCATGGCCAGAACAAGTGGATGAGGGACGAGAAATAGCACGCAGTGGTAGTCGCGCACTACCATATCTATTTGCTTTTTTTTTAATCACTTTTATTTTTACTTTGTTGTTTTCTTTTGCAAGCAGGCTCTGTTGTTCATGCAGAAGCGCCACTTTCGTTAGTTTGCCCTGCCTTGCTTTTACCACCATTGGTCACAGTTTCTGGTTGNTTTTTTTTTTCTTCTGGGCTTCAGCCTCTATCACCTCTCTCACCCTGACGCCTCCGTCGCTGGAAGAGATAAATCATTGCGAGAACAACTCAGTTGAGGGGTAATGCGACGCCCGAGAGGGGAAAGATGGAACGAGACAGAAGCAGCAAACCTTCGGCACTTGTTGCTGCAACACGGACTGTTTCGCATGGCAAGGCTAGAGAACTATGCGCAAGGGTTGGCCGTCTGTGCGTTCATTTGTTTCTTCAGCAAGCTTCTGTCGCGCAGCTACCTAGGCGTGGCCGGAGGAACGTGTCTTAGAAGCAGCGCTCTGATTTTTTTCTTTCCAGCGGACCCAATGCAAGGTCCGCCCGTCGTTTCCAACGGGCGTTGATCTCCCTGCGAGCCCATAGCGGGGGCATCCGAGTGCTTGGGTCCAGTTGGCTCCCTTTTGCCTCGGGATCGCCCACACTTCTGCATTTGATCCTTACCTATATTGCTAGGCGAAGTGGATGAATATTCCTGCCACGCCCGATTCCGTTGATCATTTTCGGGCCCTTCATATAATACGTCTGTAAATTGAGGAACGTTAATGGCTGTTCAGGAGCCGGCGCACCATAAAACTCGTCCATCACAGACAGCTTGGGCATTCGGTGGGCCGTCCCATACCGTCCGACAAACAGGCATTTCGCAAAATGCCACGGCTGGATTCTATCACCTGCAGGTGGCAGTTGTGGCGCTGCCACGCAGCCAACGAGGCCCCGTTCCGGCTCCTGTCAAAAATGGGGCAGAGGACGCCGGGCCGCTCAGGCACTTTCCCAGCCTGCACTATGGTCATGACTCTGAGGCGGCACCGAGTAGAGAGCATTAATCAATTTTATTACTGTAGTCTTAGCTTCTCTGCACGATAGATTCCCTGGCACGATGCGCCAAATGCACAAGATGCCGCCTCGACTCGTGTCAGTTAGTGTGGACCCTTGCATCCCACTCGATACCGGGCGAGACGGTTCTCCAGCCTGTGCGTATTGAGGAAACTCCATGGAAAGACGGGGTGCTTGGACATTCGTCTGGCCAAACTCACCGGCGTAGAAACAGGGGGGCGAGGGCGTTGTGCAGCCACGCGTGGACAGCTGTACCCGCTTGCTGTACCTGGATGCGCCCGTATATACTAGCCATCCGGCGCTCGTTGTAATTCGCCTTTTTTTTATAATTTACATCCTGGTTCAACCTTTCCAGGGAAAAGGCAACACGTCAAATATCCCGAGTTGCATTCACTTTCAAAATGTCTTCGGTGGATAGCCTGTTCCAGGAGTATTCAGGCAAGATTGTGCCCTACTCCTTCCATGCCGGCTTCGTCTGTCTTAGTTACGCAGTCAGTCTGGTGGGAGCTGGCTCAACACTGGAGCTGATGAGAAGGAGAACATCACACAAAGGCTACCATAACTTGTAAGTACCCATTCAAGATGCGCCTGTGCAGCGGAAATACTAATGTATCTGCAGTTTCCTCTTGGCTGGTGCTGCCATGTGCATGGGCGGTATCGCAATCTGGTCAATGGTAAGCCCAACAACGTGCAGACGCAACCTGGACAGGTCAAGTGCCTCATCTGACTACTTTCTTCTCAGCATTTTATCGGGAACCGAGCACTATTCATCTTCGATGGTCAGTCAGACTTACAAGTCGCTTACTCGACCGGACTCACAGTAGCGTCCATGTTTGTGCCCATCCTGGTCCTTCTGCTTGCATTTCTCGCTGTTACCAACAACGACCGTGTTCAATGGTGGAAAATCTCTTTGGCCGGGTCACTATCTGGAGGAGCCATTTGTGGCATGCACTACCTCGGAAACGCGTCTATTAGCAATTACCGGTGCACTTACACAATCGCCTACGTTGTCGGTGCCGCAATCATCGCTGTCAGCGCCAGTACCGCCGCGCTCGCCATCTTTTTCGTCTTCGAGTCGAGTTGGAAAACAGCCTGGTGGAGGCGTGTTCTTTGCGCTGCTGTGCTCGCAGGCGCTGTTTCCGGCATGCATTGGTGTGCTGCTGTCGGTACGCAATACGTCCTGGTCGGCCAGCGTACCGGCTCAGGCATGTCTCGAGACACGACAATCATTATTGTCATCTGTCTGGTATGTTTATCTACAACCCTGCTATCGATAGCCCTGCAAAACACTCTGAGATTAATTCATTACAATAGGCTATCGCGGCGTTCGTGGTCACGGGTGCCTGCGCCATTTACTCCATCATCGTCAGGAGAAGTTACGCAAGCAGAGCGCAGCAAGTTGTTCTTGCTGCTGCAGTGTTCGATAAGCGAGGTAGAATTCTCGTCAACAAAGAAGGTTTGCTTCCCACGGAAGTTGTGACGGACTCCTTACTTCTACAGGTAATTTGTGCATCTGCGAACGTCAGCGCATACGGATGCTGATACAATTACTAGTCAAACGAAGATATCTTCGACACAAACCACCCCCTTTTCCATTGGGCCTACCGCGCATCGAGAAACTGGGCGAGCGTGTCGAACCTCATTACCCGCATGGCCGCTCATGTTAACCAGTTGACTCGCCAACGGTACAGCAACAGCGTCAAGCTTATGCAAGATGACGGTAGCCCTATTCCTCAGTACGAACTTGTGTGTTGTGAAATGTTTAGTCTCGCAGCGGCCTCACTCGCAGTCAAGCTGAGAGTCAACCTTGCAGATGTTGGTGTATTATGGGATGAGATCTTCGCCACTGGTCGAACTCGGCAAGCGCGCGAGACTTATCACGAAAAATCTCTCACGACATCTGCGAAGCATGCCTTGAAGATGGCAGACTCTGATTCGTTAGCTGAGAAAGCTGACATTTCTCGACTCGAGTATGGGCGCGGTTCTTTGATGGTTCTTGTTCAACATATCCGCACTCGCCACGTTGGAGAACAACTCGAATCTATTGGATACCGATTTGCAGAGCTGGACCAAGTGGTTGGAATCATGCGAACAAGTATGCAAATTAAGACATCCGACCTCGGAATGCATCTGCGACAGATGGCGGCTCTCGCTGAAAGCGAGACCTCTCTTTCCCCTGGTGTACACGTGGGAGCCTTCGCGATCCGGGCTCGAGTAGACCACACCGGATTTGACGTACTAGTACGACAAAGCTCTCGAGACCTTCTGCCAACAGTCGCGCTACCTATGGAACAGTTAGAGCAACGTCATATTGGTTATCTGAACCATCTACAGAACCAAACAATGGCTGTTGTAGAAGACAGATTGGCTTCTTCAGTTTCACAATTCTCTGACCTCGGCAAATTTGCTTCCATCCTCCTTGAGGGGATTAAAGAGCTTCGCAGCACATATGAGGATGATGGAACATTTGATAACGCCATTCTCATGCAGCAGCCCATCAAAATCCCATATCACGGCCGGGATAGCGATTCCATTTCCCTCAATGCTACGGTCATTATGTTTCAGCTTGTTCTCCCCATTCACAACGTCATTAACATCCCCAAATGTGCCTTTATTCCCTTGCGCTTCTTCAAAATCAAGCAGCTTTCCCAGGAGAGCTCCCCTTATCATCTGGACTTCTCGCATGCCGTTCATCGCGACATGTCGTCGGTATTGCAAAGCAGCACGCATAACCCGATCAAAGACATTTTCCAGAGATTCAAGCAAAAGACCAAAGAAACTCTACCATTAGCATCTGCACCCAATCCTCAGAGAGCCAGGGCAATGAAGCGGGGTCGGCATGGCTCACGCGCGACACTGGAGCGTTCGATGAGCCAAGCACGGCTTTCCCCTGGCAAGCTTGAAGACGCTACATCTATCAATGCAGTCAGCGATGGCTATAGCGAGTACGAACCCAATGGGTCTTCGATCCACGATGCAGTGCCTAGCAACTCAGATGTTGAAATGTCGTCGCTCGGGAATTCGGCTGCAGCATCAAACTCGAAACAAGCATTTGGTGGAATCATGGTTTCTCAAGAAATTGTGGTCGAAACAGCTGAGCTTCCTGGTGATTTGCCATCATACAGTCATGGTCGACGTAAATCTGGGGTCGATACGAGTATGATGAAGCAGCAAGATACAATCTCAAGCAGTGACTCGCGCAGCACCAAAGACGGCGCAGTCGATTTGCAGGTCGATGTTGGTCGTGGTATCGTGGGAGTTCCACAGCAAGACGTTTTTTTGCAGAGCCACGCTGCGGACGCTTTCCGTGCGGAACAGAATACAGAAAGACAGGCTGCGATGTATGTGGACGAGTTGCTGTCCCTCTGCATGCGAAAACAAGTGGTTATTTAAAGATACTAAAATAATGCTGTACATATACACATATAAATTTTCATTGTACAATATTCACATGTTTTGCTCTTACTTGGGTTGAATTTTGCAAACTGATAGCCACTTGGTCCTCACAGACTGTGCACTCTACGGACTCACGGTCGCTGCTAAGCGACGTAAGTGCCAGAGGTGTCTAATAGATAGGATATGATAGTCGCGCTAGAATTTAAGATACTATTTACTGCTACTGCACATTATATAAAAGAAAAGGGTTACTACAATCGGAAAAACTGTGCAAGGTAACCCTAAGAAACTACAGAGATCATTGCCAAATACCAATCACAGCTTCGCCACCGGGGTTTCCATCGCGATCTCTTGGTACATCCTCACAATTTCAGTCCGGTATACCTTCGCCGCCTGTTGGCGCTTGAGTTTTAATCTGGGTGGCAATATATTAGTTTGCAGGGTCAAAAGTAGCCACGCGAGGGGAACTTACGTAGGCGTCAGCAGCTCGTTATCGACCGAAAACGGATCCAGCGCAAGAGTGAGATTCTTGATGCGCTCGTACCCAGCCAGCTTCTTCTTCTTGCCAATATCTTCTAATATTCGGAGGAAATTCTTCTTGACTTCTGGGTGCGCAGCCGCTTCCTTGACTTGCGCGAGATCGGTGGCTGATATCTGTCGACCGATGATCTTAGACGCGAAAGCTGAAAACGACTCAGGCTCAATTCCAAATATGCCGACAAGAGTTGACTCGTTACTGTCACCATGTACGAGGCCATTCGCAATCATTCCACAGTTTGCCGCGTAAATGTTTTCGATGCGCTCCGGAGCGACATACTCACCCTGTGACATTTTCAAAATGTTCTTCTTACGGTCAATAATCTTGAAGCGGCCGAGCTTGTCGATCTCGGCAATATCGCCGGTGTGGAACCAGCCATCCGGCTCCAGAGTCTTCGCGTTCTCTTCATCGTTTTTAAAGTAACCCGCGAAGATAGAAGGACCACGCATGAGGATTTCACCGCGGGGTGCAGGCGTATCAGTGACTCGGTAATCGAGCTCGGGGACAGATTCAAGGCAGAGTTCGACACATGGCATTGGCGGGCCGACATGGCCAGTATCGAAATCGCCCTGCAGTTGGCAAGTAGCCACACCAGAAGATTCTGTCATTCCATAACCTTGGCCGAAAGGTACAGCTAGTGCTGCGCCGAGGAACCTTTGGACTTGAGGGTCGATAGGAGCACTTCCACCAGCCATGGCGCGGAGACGGTCAAAGCCCAAGGCGGACTTGACTTTCGATGTCCATATACGATCATAGAACCAGTGCGTGTTGTATGCCTCCCCCATCGGGAGGCTCATACTTGCTAACTTGCTGTCAATAACATGTCGCGACAGAGTTCCCTTGAATCCAGGGGCTTCGATAGTGGCGGCACGAACTGCGCCGTTGAAGCGGTTGAATACTCGAGGCACGGAGATGAATGTAGTTGGCTGCAGAAGCTTGATATCTTCCGGCAAACCTGTAAGATCTCCGCGAAAATATCCAATGCGTGAGCCCGAAGCGAACGCCTCCTGTTCAACAAGTCGCTGCAGCAAATGCGCCAGCGGCAAGTAGGAGAGGCTGACATCGGTACTGTATCCGCCGCTCATTATGCGACTGGCACAGTTAGATGAAAGAGCAGATTTATGTGTAATGATCACACCCTTTGGAACACCAGTGGTGCCAGAGGTATAGTTAATTGTATAGATGTCATTGGCGGTACTCGGGCGCATGGGCCTCTGGGACTCAAGACCCAGCTTCTCGACGTCCTCGAGAGAATAGAGCTGAAGACCACACTGGCCTGCCATTTCGGACAGTAATGCCCGTTTTGTGTGACCTTCTCGTTCCCCATTATCGAGAGGGTCAATCGAAATGATGATTTTGAGATGCGGCAGGCGTGGGCTCAGTTTGAGCAGATTAGGGATGTGTGGCAGAGAAGCCACAATACATGTAACCCCAGCATGGTTGAGGATGAATTCTGCGGTGTCGGGGCCTAGTGTTTCATAGAGCGACACAGTAAAAAGGCTTTGTGACATGCAACCGAGATCTGAAGCAGTTCTGTCAGTAAGACCATTCCATATGTATCCGATGCTGCGTGGGGGAGCTATCCTGTCTTACCAACAACTTGCCACTCGGGTTTGTTTGGTGCCCAGAGAGCAATAGGATACTGGGTTTGCTTGCTGTGCTTAATTCGGTCATGCAGCTCCACCACACCGGCCCCGAAGTTCTTTCGTCGCTGGGCGACTTCAGCGTAGGTCAGCCAAGTAAACTTGTCGTCCCAAGTCCTGGTGCCTGGTAGCCACTTCCGGGAACCCAAACAAGCATTTCCGGGGAACTGTTGCACAGAGGACTCGAAGAGGTCGTGTAGACTTTTGACGGCAGGATCGAAGGTTTCCAACAGCGGCTTGTCGACATACTTCCAGTGACGATAAACGGGGCTGCGATTTGGCTTTTCGGTGCCGGCAAGCGGAAGACCATGAGGTTGGCCCGGCGGAGGGGGAGCACGCAGCTCACTAATACAAGCAGCGGCAACGGCGTAATTATACATGATATAAGGGTGGAGGCGAGTTTCGCTACGATTGAACAGCTGCTGAAGATCAAATCAACTGCGGAGTTGTGCTGGTGATGGATGAAGCAGGTAACTAGAGCAGAGCATATCACCAAGCTATGCAAAAGAAATCAACATAGCCACCCTAATTATCATAACAGCCCGAGCCCGACTTATCCAATACCAAAGAGCTCCCCGCACATGGCCCGCCGCATAGCCGCGGGCCCGCTGAGGCTAGATCTAGTCGGCTATATGCTTGTGGGGTAACGGCCAAAAATGCCGACGAGAGTTTGGCGCTAGCAGACCTCTGCCATGCCAGCTACTGTTCTAGTGGGCACGAGGTTGCAATCGCGAAACAAGACTCCCGCAGCCTCAGAAGTCGTGGTTAAATTACAGGACAATCCAGTTTTTCTCTCTGAACCAAAGTAAGGGCAGGATAAAAAAGTATTGTGCGCCAGTCACATGGCCTACAGTGTGTATTCTTCCCAATCTGCAAAGTCTGGGACATGGCTGGCTTGCAGCTCCTCAGCCGAAAACTGGCATTGAGTTCTCGTTGTGTGCAATATCAATGTGTGCAATACGGAGCCAATCATCCGAGGTTACATTGTAATGGCGTTGCCTGCCTGCCACGCTCCAAATACTCGCTGTCCTTGCACTCACTTACAACGAAAGACCAAGAGCTTAGCACGCAGCGCGTTAATGAACAAATTATAGAACATTGATCATTTACGAATACTTTGCTGGCCATGAACTAGTACTGCGGGAGGTTCGGGCTTGCACTGGCTCGTAAGTCCGTCTAGGCACTAGCTACAAGTGCCTCTGGTAGCGGACGGCGGGCAATAACGTCTGCTTGAAATACCAATAAAAGTAAATTTCAAACTGCTACTATGCGCTCATTAAGAAAGATAAAGACCGAGACGGGATAGGAACACCAAGAGCAATCCAGTGCTGGCCATCAGAAGGACGAGCACGAGGGCCGAGGTGCTGTTTATGCGGGGTATCCTGCAAGTCACGGAATAGAATGAAATGCTGCCTTCACTTTCCAATGTACCGTCGCTCCATATATCTAATTGGCGGGAAGGATAGCATGGTCATGCCGAAGCCAACCCACATACCGAGGTCTGCGCCAGACGCTAGCCTTGACAACGGGCCAATGTACCAGGCCTGCGACATGCCAACTATGGCTCCTGCCCAGCCAATGAGAAAACTTAGCAACGCTGCCCATCCATGCGGCAGGTAGTCTGTATTCTCCCACTTGGACCAGTCCCATTCTCGGTTGCGGCAGAAGATGAATTGCTCCTCAAGGCAAATGCATACCATGAACTCGATCCAGTAACCCATGAGGGCGACAAAGTTGGAGTAGATTCCGAACAGATTCTGCCGTCCTGCGAGCCCCAACACCAACTGCACCAAAACTAATATGGAAGACCAGGCCCATCTTGGTATCGCCTTTCCGTAGCGCCCAAGGGTTTGGCAGCCCAGACTGCTAGAATATGTGCCGGGTACACTGTTTGCAATTACGCCCAGGGACACAATCACGGCGCAGAATTTGCCAAAAGTCCTCAGAGGTGCAAATGCTTCGACAATAAGTGCGCCTATGCTGATTTCATTCGCCTCCGCCCAAGCGGGTTGATGCGCCGCGCCGCTCGCAAGTCCTATGGCAATGAGGTAGACGAAACTGAAAGCGGACCACAACCCAGCTAAGGTGAGACAGAAAATTCTCAGCCGGGATGTCTTTTCCGGGTAATATACGTAGAAATCTGCAGCCGCCGCAGACCACGAGTTTGGCACGTAGGAGCAGAGGCTGAAGTATGTCAGGCGAGCTGCCGATAGCTGGGCGCCTGAGACAGTGTTGGGCAGGGTCGTATCGAAACGCGGCCCGGCGCAGCCGATGAGAATACAAAGGACGACGACTTGCGGCAGCCAAGCAAACCTATGGAAAGAGTGTTAGCGGCGCACCATCTCCCGCTTTATGATCCATTCAGAAACGTACCGTTCATAAATCTGAAAAGGGTACATTCCAAACGTGACTATAAGCCAGCAGATGAGACTGATCACAACAACGCCCACAGCTATGCTCATGCCGCCACCGCTTACAGCCGAGAGCACTTGACCTGCAATAATGGCATCAATAGTACAGTAACCGATCATGAGAATGATGTTGAGAAAGCAAGGTATTTTTGCTGGCCAGTAGCCCATTAAGAACCGCAAAACGACCTTGGTTAGGAAATGGCGAGGTCAGCAGGTGACCACTCAAGTACGCAATAACATTTGTGTGCAAATCCTCGGCGCGGCGGGGGAGCCGCATTGCGTTGCCGCGCCGGAGGAGCTGTAAAGACACCTACCATCGTGCGATTGCCACTTTGCGGTCCCCAGGTGCACATGTATGCCGTGGATAGACTGCCGAGTAAAGCCCCAAGCACGGCACAAACGGCCGCATCCTGAAAGCCCAGACCAAACAGCATGGGTCCGAGCAGGCCGGCCCCAAGATTGTTCAGCGACAGGTTGGCGCTGAGCCAGAGCAGAAACACTTGTATGTCGCTGGAAAGGGATGGCCTTTGACGCTCTCCAGGATCAACTCTCTGGATGCCGCGAGCTTCGAACCCCGCGAGCCCTTCGACCCACGCCGTCCATTTATGCAGCCACGCTGCAATTCGTGATTCGCCGTTTGTTTGCGGGGCAGGAGCGGTCGATTTCGGGATGACACAATGTGCGCCTAGATCGTTACCCATTTCATTTGCCCGTCTTCTCGGTCTCTTTTTGCCTGGGAGTCATCATTGTTGAAAGAGGTACGCGCCACGATCGGGGAGGGGGCCAAGCCTTGTTGTAGGTCTGCGCAGGAACGGCAAGACACAACGAAACACGCCAGCTGTCGACAGTCATCTGCGGCGGCTTGGTTGGGTGGGGTATCAACTAAATGATGGATTAACCCATGTGTCGCTGTCGGAGACTTTTCTCAAGGACGAGACTCTTGAATAAATAAGGAACGTTGGTAGGATGACCTCCTACTGGCGCGTCGATCGAATTACACCAGCGCACATGTCCGCCAGGAGTTAGTAATTAGCGGGCCTGAGGCCCACATCCCCGCCGGTCTGGCACTCCTCGAGGCACTCCGTACCGAATGGAACGTATAGGTAGGTACTCGTTACTCCGTACCTAGGTAGGTATGTAGTGTACATTCCTAGTTAGGTACCTAGGTTGCGTTGGTAGTGATAGGTAGTGATGGGTAGGTAGGGCGGCAAGGCGGTAGGTAGGTATAGGTAGGTGATGGGTTGCCTGGTACATACAGTGGGCCACGGATAATTCCGAGCCAGCTGCTACCAAATCAACATCCGGTCGGCCTACCAATTCGGCATGCATGTTCGATGCCCGTCCGATACCAATAAGGGCAGTCGTGGCCGGGAAAGAAAATCTCCGTCATGTACTACGTATTTGCGTCAGTCTAGAGTGGGGCTAGTTAATCGGCTGCCACAACGGTCAAGTGAGGTACTTGCCGAGCCCAAGGCCACGCGTAAACACACGGGCACCCCCGCCAATACTTCACATCCAACGCCCAAATCTACTCGCTTTCCTACATTTACCTAGTACCTAGGCATCCCGGAAACACTAAATGCTATGCTGCCATTCTTTTTCCGGCAGCCATGCACCAAATTTACTCGTCAGCGGAAGTATTCCTAAATCGGCGCTTCGATTATATTGTGGTGGGAGGGGGAACGGCTGGGCTCGCCGTCGCTTCCCGCCTAGCTGAGCGTCAAGACCTGCAGATTGGAGTGCTCGAGGCCGGCGGGTCGATCGAGCACGATGACAATGTGAGAATACCAGCGTTCTATGGCCGGGCAATTTCAGGCAAAAATGACTGGTGCTTCCAAACTGTTGCCCAGGCCGGTCTCGGCGGTAGAAAGCTGCCCTGGCCACGCGGGAAAGCACTGGGAGGCACAAGTTCGCTGAACTTTATGACTTGGGTGAGGGCCAGCAGGGCTGATTACGATGCCTGGGAAGCACTGGGCAATCCCGGCTGGGGATGGGATAGCCTGCTGTAAGTAGACGGCGTATATGAGTAGTCCCCCGTTGGTCTTGGGTCGTTAATCAAGTTCTCCTAATGACATTCCAAATACCATTAGGCCGTATTTCAAAAAGTCGGAGACCTTTCACCCTCCAAATAACGACCTCGCTGGCAAGTTTGACGTCAGACACGACCTAGACTCGTTCGGAACCAATGGCCCTGTGCAGATCTCATACAACGACGATTATTCCGCCTCGCATTCGCTTTGGCATCGCACCCTTAATAACCTAGGTATTCCAACAAATGTTGCCCATACCTCAGGGTCCAATGTTGGCGTATGGACAAATATCAACAGTGTGGATCCAACTACAGCTTCAAGATCTTATTCGACGAGCTACCTGCACTCTGCATCTCAACCTGCCAACCTTCACATACTCACCAACGCACAAGTAAAGCGTTTGACGCTGCAGAAAGAAGACACGCAATGTATAGTGATCGGAGCAGTTTTCCGGCATGAGGAACAGGAGTTCGAGGTATCCGCCGCACGAGAGTTCATACTCTCAGCCGGCTCCGTCCAGTCTCCTCTGATATTGGAGCTATCTGGAATAGGCAATCCATCTGTATTGGAGCGGGCAGGAATAAAAACCTGGGTCAGAAGCCCTACAGTGGGAGAGAACCTGCAGGACCACTTAAGTAAGGGTCGTCTATTAGTTCGCCCGTTTCCTTGACACACAAGTTGCTCACCGATACAGTGCTCACCACAGTCTTCGAGGTCGATCCAACACTCCCTAATCCTGACGATCTACTCAGCGATGACTCTTACGCTTCACAAGCACGGCTCGAATATGAAGCAACGCGCCGCGGACCATTGACAGTACTACCGTGTTCGATTTGCTATGTGCCTCTGAAGAATATCGTTGCTCCACCAGTCTTGACAGAGATGAGGGCCGCCGCAGAGGCATATTCCGCGTTCAGCACGAGCAAAACTGCAATCGCGGTTGATCGGCTTTCCAGCAACTCGAACCTCGGTCACATAGAGTACATTTTCGATCTTGGAAACTGGAGCACAACGTTTAAAGGCGAAGCAGGAAAACGATATGGCACAATGCTCCAAATACTACAGTATCCGTTTTCTGTAGGGTCAATCCATATCCGGCCAGCCAACAATGAGAATCCAATCACACCTTCCGTCGACATTTTGGACATTGACCCACAGTACTATCACGGAGATAATGGAAAAATCGACCTTCAAGTCATGCAAGAAGCTTCAGGTTTCCTTCAAAAGCTCATCTCAACGGAGCCCCTCGCCGCTATCATCCGGCGCCCTGCAGCCCCATCAGCCGAGGAATGGAAAAATGCCGACGACCTACATAGCTGGATAGTGAACAATACGGTTACGGATTGGCATCCGGTCGGAACCTGCGCCATGGGCGGTCATGCGGGAATTTCCGGTGGCGTCGTCAACGAGAGGCTGCAGGTGTATTGCGTGGGAAACCTGCGTGTTGTCGATGCTAGCGTCATGCCTCTGCATATCAGCGCCCATCCCCAAGCAAGTGTATACGCCATAGCGGAGAAGGCCGCCGAAATGATACTGGAAGATTTGGTCAGCACCGGTTCAGTTAAATATTGCTGACCAAATGTGGACGTTCAGCGCCGGAACTTTTGTTGGCGTCATGACTACCTCACCGCTCGAGTGGATAGCTGCATCATTCGTTCTCTATCTAATCCAGAACAGGAACAGCGGATACTCAATAAACCAGACTATCTGCCATTGACGCAGTACCCATACGCATCAGCGCGGTTAAAAACTCACGCACGAATCGGAGTCCTGCAGTCGCCGTTGCCTCAGGTGCTGTCATCAGTACACAGTTGAGGCAAGGAGTCGGCGTGTGTGAAGCACTGGATGTGTGTGCCGATCTTGTCTTGGCCATGGCTCTAGGGTTAGCTTTTCCGACTGGCTCGCCAGTACACCGTCCAACATTCATCGACGCGGGTCCGCAGATGAATCGCAGACGGCGTCCATGGAACACCTCAGCCGAGTTCAGCTCTGCGGCGGAGAAATAGCAAGAAGCATTTGTATCGCCGACCTCAGAGCATCTCAGTGTCCCAAAAATAGTACCACATATGCGCAGTTTGACGCAGTGGAACTGGACATTGTTTAAACCCGATGCAACATGGAACATATTTACGGAAAGTGTGATCCGCATCGTGCCTCCGCATACTCAACAGCCAAGCTCCGAGCTGCCCAAGATTGTCTACCGCTGGTGTCTGACTCTGTCCAACTTGACATGTTTTATTGCCCGACTGGCCCAAGTCGGGTATAACGCGCCAAGTACTTGGGTGCAGCCACACTTTAATCCTCAGATGCTACATAAAAACCATGTGCTTTGGTGTCATTATAAAGAGCCGGCATTTCCTTCCGAAGACATCCTAAAGGTTTATAAATAAATCAACTGTACCCACTTAATAGCACCACTGTTTTAGCGGTATTATAGACAACTCCCTGTGACAGAACAGGTGATCGCAATTAGCGGGATGATCCCATTGACACGACCTCATTGACGTAGCTCAGGCTATTCTCCACGGTGCATCAAAATCGCGCCACGGCGTCAATGACAGCCGAGGACAATGGTCAAGGATAGTTAAAGTCGAAGATTTGGAGAGACTCGGTTACATATTATCTTCCAGCGGCCAGGGAGTTTTCCACAAATCACCACTGGTACAGCGCCCAGTCGGCTCGAGCTCCTATACAGCGGATGGACTCGAGTGCCCTAGTTACTTACATTCAAGACACCACATATGATGTTGACTCTTTTCTACGACAGCCCGGTGCTAAATATGGTCTACTTTCCAGAGACAAGGATTAGATAACAGCGATAAGTATCAAGGTTCTGATATGTATGCATTAATTAAATGAGTTGATTTGTCCAATATAGATGAGAAACCGCAGCTTTTCGATTATTTCACAAAAAATGGCATAAAACACAGCAATCAAGAGTGCATAAATCGCGTAAAATAATGCCGTACTATCTTGAACCACCACGACGCCCGGATTGACTACATCTCAAGCCACTCACAGAAGTTACCAGACCACACATAGAGACCAAGAAATGTGCAGAAAGTGTTGGTAAATCGGCGGCTGGCTTCATTTCAAGTAAAACTCAATATGATGCGACGTAATTCCTTGTCTGCTGTGGCACTTGTCGCCTGTTACTTCCCTAGGGGTTCCGAACTACGGTGATTGCCGGCCACATCATGATCCAATACCCGGGCAACAAGGATTATCAGCGGTGTACCGACGGGCGCTGTATTCCATCCAAGGAATCTCCTTACCTACCGCCCTAATAGCGCTCCTTCTACTTTGAATACACCAACCCAGCCCCCAGCAGCCACAACTGAAACGGCTTCTTCCCCAAGGCAAAGGTCCTGGTATAGAAGGTTATAACGCTTAACTCGGCTGGAAGTCTGCCACCAAAGCCTCTGGTGTTGCTACCGCGGATGTTGGTATGAATAACTGCTCGGAAACCCGCGAATTTAAGGCATGGTTCTTCAGATTTAAAGTTTGCAGTCCGGCCATCGCTGGCACAGTGCCCTTTTCGTATCCTGCGAACAAAGAGTACGCCAAGTGTGCCGATGGCAAGTGCGTGAAAATCGATGAAGACTGTGGATGTTGTAAAAGTTAGTGGAGACACGGTAGCAAGTGCATTCGGGAGAACAAACCGTGCGACGACAAGTGCGCTAATGGCCAAAAGTCGTCCAAACCGAATGCATTCCTGCAGACACCTCATGCGGCGGCACTTGCCCTAGAGGCCAGCGGTTACGCAATGCCAAGCGCATCGATAATAATAAGTCATGCTGCCCAACTGGCACCATCAACAGTAAGGGAGAGTGTTTCTTCCCTGATCGAAAGTGCTGCCCCGCAGGATTGGTTGAGTGCGAGGGGAGTGCATTACTAGCACCAAGTTCTGCTGCCCTGCGCCTAGAGAGTAATATAATATTAAATGCGTTGCTGAGTATAAGCCCTGTTGCGCTGGTGGTAAGCGCGTGAAACTGCGAGGACCACTGCATTAACGTGGACAAGCCCTGCAACCGTAGCTGCCTTGATGACACCAAGAAGTCCGGGATAAATACATACCTAAATTACACAAATGCAATTATCACAGCGGTTAGAGACAAGGGCCTACAATATAAATAGATCTCTACAGAGCAGCCGTGCGGCAATAAATACATCAATAAGAAGAAGAAGTATATGTTAGGATGACTTGTATCCCAACTAGGCTGCGAAGGACATGCACGGTACAGGGGCAGAGCGTATCAATGCCACTACAAATTGTGCTGTAGTTCCTTCTACTTGAGTTCTATCTAATGAGGCAGAAGGCCAGCTATTTATCTATCTAATACATCAACCAAATCTATCAATTCCTCAGGCACCAGCCGTGGCGGTGACGTTCCCGTGATTGCTTCAATTTCGGAACGGGTAGCTGCGCCGGCCACGGCGGGCTGCGCTGGCGATCCCGGCGGAAGYGGCTTGATCAACTACCYGGAATGCCCCTGCGGGTGCAACAACCGCCAAGTCCCTCCTGTCCAAGAAGATCGCCTTCTCCGCGCCTCTTAACAACTTTTTTACTTTTACCTACCCTGTACCGGCCGCCGGACGCCTCCCCTCACAGGTCCTCCGCCGCCCCGGGTGGCGGCTCCCCGCCTCTCGACGCTCGTGGGCCAACTTTTATTTTCCGCAAAATTCGGACGCCAATTTTTTTTCACCAAGTCAAACCAACTTACCCTGTACCTACCCTATACCTCCCACGTCCAAGACGAGCGCCAGAGCCGTACCAGGCGACCTCTAGGAAAACGCCCTATGCCTACACCCTCGCTTAGGAAGTTGATAATGTCGATATTTACCAAATGACTATTCCAAAAGTATTATTTTAACACCCCTCTTTACCTTCTGTACTAACTATAGGAAGAATTGTTAGTATGTGGTATCCTGGACTATACTGGGTCTTCTGCTCACAGCACCGCTTGGTCTCTCGTCTTCCCCCCATTACAACACGAATTGGAGAGTTGGTTCCTAGTGATTGATACGGTATCTATTTGCTGGCCTAGAGAAGAAGTATACTTTTTATACTCAGAGTATTTGCTTGTGCTGGGAAACACGACGCTCGCCTTGTCCTGGGTCCTGTACCCTGACGCCGCCTCTGGTGTTATCTTCCTCCCATCACAATACTATCTATATTATGTGGGAATGAAATGCTTTGAATCTTCCTGCTGTTCAGCAAATGATTGGGAGAACGCGGCCAATCCCGCGATAATTCCAACCGCCATTACCAGCACCGAGATTATTGACCAAACCACACCCCAGCATTGTGAAGAGCCTCCATATCTCTTCGCAAAAACACTGGCATCTGACGAGTTGACTTTTCGTAGAATCAAGTCGTCACAAATATCCCATACACTATACAGTGACGACATAACGCCTATAAAGAGCACGACAAATCGCAAGGCTTCGGCATGTTTGATGAACCAGCACGCAACTAGCAGAGCAACGGCTAAAAGCACAGTGAAGACCGTCAGCCAGTCACGCTTTCCCCACCACAATGTGAGTAGGAAGCAAACACCCAGTACAATGCTGGCAACTTTTGATGCGACAATATTAAAGCCGCAAAAGGTGAGCAGCGCGCCAATAATCGAAGAGCCCAAATAACCGGCTGGCAAAGTTATGGCGCTTACGCCGCCAACCATTTTGGTGACGCCACCCTCGTTTGGGTCAAGGCTGATTGACTTGACGTGGCCGCCAGTCAAAACTGCGGCAATGGCGTGACCAAACTCATGGAAAGCAATGACAAGCATCTGCAGAAGATAGAGGTGTTAGCTCGTGATTTCTCGGCGCCACGTTTCTGACCGACAGAGGCAGCCTGTGTCTTGATGGTTAAGCCGCTGCAGGAGTGTTCTATATCTCATACCTTGAACGGCCAAAGAATGCTTTTGACGTACGGGACGTTCCACAATATGGCAATTACCACTACGTATGCAGCGATGACGCCTAACGTTACTTGCTGTGTGTGGTTTGGATGCTGTAGACTGCGGCTGGTGATGTGGAGGACCCGTGACGTTTCCAGGTTCTGGTGAAATATCCTCGTGGTCTTATGCTGGTCCTGCATCGAAGATGAGGCTGGGAAAGACGGTGCCATTTTGGAGGCGCCCGCCCGCTGGAGCAGTGCTTTGGTGAGTCTGAGGATAGTTGATCGTAAATGGCGCGACTTAGGATCGGGGTGAAATGCACCCTTAAAGCAAATAGAGTGAAGACGGCTAGTCACGCAAGGCAGTAGAATCGGTGAAGGGAGGAAAGCAAAGGAAGGCTGCCACTTGCTACGAAATGCGTGTGCACTGTTGCTAAGCTCACGCGGCTTGGCAGCATATCTCGGGGCGTTGTCCCACATTGTTGACGCGGCACCTGCACTAGAAAAGTGGGCACCAGTTAAGACAAGGTGGCTGTGGCGTGGCTGGTGGAGGACGAGCGAGGCCCGCGATTGGCCTTTGGAGTATCCCAGGTGGCGGTGGCTCTGTAGGCAACGGTACCTATTTTTAGTGTAGATTGTCAGGAGGGCCTTGCGATCTACGCTGTATTATGGGACGCCACAGAAAGTTCGTTAGCAGTTTGACGCAAGTCATCTCTATTCCTTTCTTTCACGTCTTTCTTATCGACTCTCGGTATCGCCTACGCTAATGACCTGGAAACATGGTGTTGGGTCCTATGTGAGCTGTTGGTAGGCACCCGGGGCAGGGACCTGTCGTTACTGTAGTGCCATTCCAAGAGGATAAATATGCTAAAATTTATTTACATTCTAAATAATAAACGATAATATGTACGTGGAATACTCCTCGGCGCTTTATCGCGTCTAAACTTATTTGCAGGCAGACCACCAGTCACTTTGCTTAACACACGTGTAAGGAGCCTTGCATACAGTCGGACCGTTGTAACCCTGACCACCACATTGAGCATACTGGTCCAGCCCACCGCCGGACGGAGGAGGAGAGCTGGTACTGGTCGGAGGCTGGGTACCGGGGGATGTTGTTGTAGTGCTGGGAGGCTGTGTTGTTGTCGGACCGCCAGCAATGTCAGAGAGCACCTCGTTGAGGAAGCCATTGTTGGAGTAGAGCTGGGACATGTCCCACAGCATGACGCCTCCGAAGCTCGAGTACTTTTGCGAGACGTTAATGGCCGCCTTGAGCTTGGAGCCGCTTGTGTAGCCACCGCCAGCGCCAGACGCCGCCGGGATACCGAGAAGGAGCTTCACGTTGGGGTTCTTGCTGCCCTTTGCCCACTTGTCCCAGACATCAAAGTTGAAGGCATTTTGGGAACTAGCACCCTCCTGAAAGTTGGATACACCACACCAGTTGTTGTAGAACTGAATCATGACAAAGTCGAATGCGACAGCATCAAGCGCAGCACCAACCGCGGCGTCGGGGAAGACGCACTGTGGGGCTGCGGACAGATAGTACTTTTTGCCTCCAGCAGAGTCCATGAGGCTGCGAAGTTTTGCGCCAAAAGCAGGAAGGTTGTTGGCGCTGCTCTCAAAGTCGAAGTCGAATCCATCCACAACAGCGCTGCCAAACGGTCGATCAACGTTCTTTCCCGACTGCACGGGACCAAACATGTCCCAAACCATCTGTGCGGCACTTTCGGCAGCACTAGAGCTGGACCACCCGCCCTGAGAGTAGGTGGCTCCTGCGAGGGACAGCGTGATTGTTTTACCATATTTGCTCTGGCAGCTCTTGATGTCCTCCCTGAGTGGCTTTGTTAGTGCTCTGTTATCAGTCCTTTGCCCTTTCAATGTATGATACTCACTCAATCTGGGGGCAGCTCAAGACATTAGCATTGTCAGGGAATGCAGTGCAATTATCACCTGCATTTGCAAAGTTGGTGATTGGGGGGGAAATGCCGTTCATGAACGCGACCGGAATAATCTAGTTCGGGTTAGCATCATACTGAAGTGGTTGATGTGTTGTTAAGGTCCTACGCTAAGGTCGGTGTCTATAAGCGATACAAGAAAATACGCATCAGTGCTCTGTCCCACTCCCGATTCATCGATGAAAGAACTCACTTTGACAGTAGTAGCCGAGACGCTGTTGAGCAAGAGGACCACTACCCTGATTGTACGAGTTTTGACCTGGTTTTAATGTTAGCATGGATGCTGCCACTCAAGCTAATCCTAGATGAATTACCCCAATACACCGCAATGTTCTTAGTAGAGCCTGGGTTGAAGGCTGCCATTGCGACGGGAAGCATCGTTAGCAGGTTGGCAACGCTTGCCACCGATGGGGAGGACATCATTTTTGTGAAAGTCTGAGCAGAAGTAGGTTGCTGTTGTGTATTCGCGATTTGATTGATTGAGGACAAGATGAAAACTGTCGATGTCAGACGGGTTGCTGGGCTATATATCCGCATTCCAAACCACCACATGCCGGTGCCAGTGATGGACCATGGTAACATAGAACATGGAGCGGAGCGCTTGCCCATAATTTCGGCCCGTGTTTCGTGTATGTGACGTTGAATGGCTTACATGACAAGTGGCTTGAAAACAGGACATTTGCTGTGGTTAGGCTGCTACCATGATTGAAGCCGAGTTCAGTGGTAGACGGAGTAATTTCTACATTGGTCATTTTTAAGACCACAATTGCGCGCACCTCTCCCTTCTGTGTGGGGGCAAGTCATGGTTCGGGACTAATCTGGGCGATGCTACCACACTAGTACTACATGCCCGGCTTGATCTGGTTGCGACTTCACAGACGAAGACACATGGGGCGAAACAATCATTTGGCTCATCAGTCTATTGCGTGGATTCTTCATGAATCACAACAGCGTGTCGATTGAAGCAAGATGGAAACTTATTCCCATTGCCAGACATGTTTTGAGGTAGCGCGCTCCGAATAACAATGCGCGACTACATTGTTTATTCAAATTGTCGATAATCTCACACTTACCAAAGAGCAACAAGAGCCCGGGCATGGTACAAGATTGGAACCTGATGCTGACGAGGTGGGGCTTTCCGCCTACACGTGCACTCAGTGTCAAAACCTCGACCTGTGACAAGCTGGGCCACCGCTGTTGGATGAAGCTCTTCCATCTTGGGTTGCCATTGATTTGCTGGAGGACCCGATCATGCAGTGCAACGATGACGGAGCTCATGCTGCCGTCCATAAAGGAAGTCACGCAGGTGGCTTGACGTTGTGGTACCTCCCCAGCTCCTGTTCGCTAGCATCCATGGTGCACTCCACAGATGAAGCGTGGAGCCGAGAGAACAGGTGCAGATTTTGGGGTACCGAAGCGTCGCTGTGCCTGAGCGACCACGCGCGAAAACGGCACTCCGATGGACGTGAAGCCGGTCGAGATTTGAGGATGATCCATCGTATGGAGTAACGTTACCCAGTGCGGGTTAGATTGGCTGCAAATGCAAACTGGGGGAGGGACATTTGCTGTTGGGTAGTTTTCAACCTGCCAAACTGGGAAGCTTCTGTGGGGTACATAATTAGTATTGCGCCCACGAGCCTCGCGACGCCCAAGCTCATTATCGTCTACGTGGCGTCTGCACCTGCGTCGCATGGTTGTTGTAGCTAACTCGATCTCTGTTTAGTCTTAACATGAATCCTGTGTATTTGCTTAGCCTTGTTACTTTGTGTAGGATAAGATCAGGATGCCGCCAATATCCTATCGTTACATCCTTCAGATCATTTCTGGCCCGCCGCATGAAGTCCATTTCTGTTGTAAGTGCTGCCGTCGACTTGGCCCAGCACAGGTTGAAGCAAGCTGTTGTGCGAAATCACCTGAGCACTACTGCAGGGGGTATGTGGGACGCACCACGCGCCTGCACCAGTATAGCGGTATAACCTGCACACCGTTCTTTAGCGTCTCACCAACTGCCTAGACAACGAGGCCATGGTAATATGCTTCGCCTTCGCCCGTGTGGCTTTGAGTAAATTCTGCTACTATACGGAGGCGATACGCGGTACCAGCAATACGTGCTGGACTGCCAAGCTAGTCATCGCTTCTGGTATGTTAACCGAGGTGCTCGATATGATCGCCCATTATCTATTGATTCAGTTGCTGGCACATTTGCAGCAGCCTTATGTCATGAGCGCAGGCCACTTTGGCGCACACCATCTCGGCGAAATCTTAGTCGGCGACCCGCTATTATATTGCCACTAGTACTTGGTAGCGTTAAAGTCGAGCACCTGGCCTGGCCGCGCGCCTCTATCATAACAAGTGTTCTGTAATAAAGGAACATATCATGGGTTATTAGCTCGATGCTCAAATTGCTAACATCCAACTCCATAGCCCGTTTCTTCCAGCCTCCCCTTTTCCATCAATAGTCGATTCTATGCAATCGGCATATGGCATTAAAATTTTCTTGAGAGATCGAAGAAGAAGGCTACACGTTTCTGTCCGTCATCATTAATAACTAGCTGATGTGTAGTGTCAGTCAGCGATCCAGCCAATGCTGAGCTTGGTGCTAAGCATCCGTCCAACGAGCAATAGCTACAATCTTGAATGATATAAAAGCATGTGATGACAGCGCAGATTCTGAGGCGCGCAAATTTCTTATGGGTTAGAAATGTTGCGAAACCCAGAATTGGCCTTGCCTAATGGCTTAACCATTGGATCTGACTGATAAACACAATTTAAGGGAAGCTCGATCTAGTGTAGCAGTCGTATGCTGTACAAATTACCCTTAAGTACATCATATAAACATAAGATCTATTTTATGCCACTGTTTTGACCATATTTTCCATTTTATTAACAATTTCTCGCGCTATATACGATAAATAAGCGACTATGTGTACGGAGAGTCAATCGTGTGTCAATATTGCCACTCTCCAGTTAAGTCCATCTCTCAACCACCAATAACACCGCCAGCTCCTGGGCCACCGAGGAAAAAGTAGCTACCCCAGGATTGTCCAGATTTGAAGTGGGTATCGATAGTATATCGGTTGGTGTCGCTCACAACTACACCTGCACTGCCGTCATAGTCGGTATCACGATCATCAGTGCCAGTGATCAGGATGTTGCGGATATACGCAGCCTTGCCATAACCCTCAGATGCGAAGTGGCCGCTACCCATATCCGTAGTGGTCATAGAGTCTTCGCTCTGATAAATCTCTCCGTACCAGTCGACGGTATTGGCGTGGTCGGCGAGCGTCACACCGGCACTATTACCTCGTGTGACGAACATACTGGCCGGGTAGTAGCCTACCCACTTGCCGTTGACTGCTAGCCACCAGTTACCACTTTCAAGCTTGTACTGTATTTGCAGATTGTGTTGATCGCCACCGACGACAGACAGGGGCGAAAGTTCCATCCCTGGGTAGTACTCATTATCATATTGCACCCATCCACGGTACTCAGTATTCCAACCCGACACATAGTCGCCATAGCTTTGATAAGCGTTGGTAGTGAAGAACGAGAATAGGTGAGGATTTGCAGTTTGTGCGGGATAGTTGATCCAGCCAGCCTCAACAGTCTGGATTCCAACATTAGGTACGTCCAGGTGAACAACCGCGGTCTGAAGCAGCGAAAAATCATTGTTGTTCGCAACATAAGCTTTAAACATGCTTAAAGCAGCTGAAGACCCATGACTGTTTGCTGACTGCGAAGATGACGAGTACCAGTGCTTGTTTGCATTCTGGCGGGCCTTGACTCTGCTGCTTCCGTGTGGGGGAGCAACTTTTGTTGTGGGAAGCCTGCCATTGCTGCGAGGGATTGGCACTGTACCAGGAGGGCCTTGAGTGGTCTCGTTGAAGGGGCTGAGATTGAGCTTCTTGAAAGACCGGCTGTGACTTAAAGCGGCTGGAGGCTGCGCAATATTTCCCTGTATGTCTTTTTTAACCCAGTCGATGATTTGTCCGTCAGAAAGAGTCACTGTCTTTTCTACAGGAAGGCCTTGATCATGGACATAGCTGGCAGTTGCCGTTGAGGTAAGCACCGTTGCTGTAATAGCATTCAAAAGTTGCCAGCGCATGATGATGGGATTGTTGGATTTGTGAAGATGCAATTGTCAAGTTGTCTTGCGATGATGCTTCGCAAAGGACTGGTTAGGACATGCCACTCTATTTATATTCTGTCAGGCGATTAAACTGCGCTGGACAATCGGTGCTTATATAAATACTGCCGTGTCCCAAATTGGAAGGTATTTCATCTTCATTAGCTCCTATTGCACGCTACCGCAGCACGGGACATCACGCCCTTCATGATGGTGGCCTCGGCCGTTCTTGCCAATGCAACATCCGGAAGGTTGCATTTTACTGTACACACCGTTGCCTTTTGACCACTAATATTCTAGAACATCATATTTCTGTCAGTCGCGGCATGTGCGCGCGACAGCAATAACAAATTTATTGGTTGCGCCATAGTCAGGCCAGCCTAGACACGCCTTGTTGCGGGAGGTGAGATGTGGGTCTTGCCTTGTCCACGATTCCTCGCGGGAGGCGCTGCATTGGAGCGCAGTCTGCTCGTGTACATATTTTATAGTGCCGGCTTCCACAAGTTCAACTTCGAAATAGGCTTGCTGGGCAGGAACCAGGGATTCCCCTGTCACGTTCCGCACTCCTCATTTTTTGGGTCGGCGTCATGCGGGTGCTCCCCAGCGTCATCCACAAAGTGTGGTAAGCGAGAATGCACATGCCACTTTAGGCAAGTCGGGGTTGTTGCTATTTTGGCCTTCGTGCCGAGAGCAGAGGTGGACATTCCCATCGATCCGGCACTTGCTGATATCCCATCACTGTACAGCAACTTCGAGTGAATGATATTTATTATTGTGTGAATGGATAAACTCTCGGCATTTCCTCGCCGCCAGCGGGCAACGCCTGCATCACACTACCCAAGTCGCTGACAAAATCCACTAGCTTCATTGCCTAGCATTATTAGTGTGGGAGGGCACTTGACTTGGTAACTCCGTGCCGCAGCACAGGTGGGTTTCATGTTTTAACTGTTTTTGGAATGTGTTTACTCCTACGCTTATTGAGCACAATCAAAGCGATAGAGCTGTCGAGTGTGGCTTATTATCAAGCTGCCTGTCTGCGTTCTTTGTGGTGGTAGATCTTGGTTGTGGGATTTGAAGAAGAACTGCTGGCGTGTGATCGAGTTTCTCCGAGCTAGCACCCATATGCTCGGTTCGGACACAAACTACGTTAGAGGAACCACATTAGAAGCGGCACCGGTGAAGCGCATCTGATCTGTTCGACAGGTGCGTCATGGTATCACCGTTGCAGATCGAAGTATATCGTCCGTCTACACGTTGCCTAGCACTGAGTTTCGTTGCGCACGTGGTTTCAACTGACCTGTTCTTATCGAATGATTTCTTATCACTATATAGACTGCTGTGTCGAATTTATTCACTTCCCAGATCAAGGTAAATCGGTATCGAATTGCGTACAGTGACGTGTGATCTTAGTACCTATGAAACAGTGGCAAAGGATCGCAACCTGACCAAGAATGAGGACGCTGTATGGATCCAGATTGTACCGCTGGTTAGTAATTTGCATCGCGCCGCAGACGGATGCTCGACTAGGGTTCTTATATCTAAACACGTTTTTTTTCGTGAACACTGACGACTCAAATTTGATTAGATGGGGCATCAACACCCAGAAGGGTCATCCCTAAGTTGCGTTCTCCAATGTATCGTACAAAGCAGTGTGTCTGGGAAGCACAGTGTCTACCGGCTTCACTAAACTTCCCAAGTCTAAACTGGTCTACCATCTTCCTCGGCGACCACGACCAGCGCCTTGGTTATAGCCTCCATATGCACCTTGGTTGCTACCGTAGCCAGCCCCGAAATTTTGTCCGGAACCGCCTTGTGACGTACCGCCAGCGGCGGCACCAGCATTTTGCATGCCAGAAAACATGGAGCTCATCTGACTCATGTCCATTTGTGAAGGGTCCATCCCGGATGCCATCATCTGTTGCATCATCTGCTGCATCTCAGATGGCATACCGTCCATGCCCGGCATAGACGGTGCCCCAGCATTGTTGTTTCCATTCATGCCCATGCCACCCATCATCATCATATTATTGAAATCATCCATCATTTTCTTGTTATTCACGGCGAAAGCGTCCGCACCGAATTCGCCTCGGACAGTTTCCTGCTTCGCGGCATACAAGGCCCAGGTGAACTCATCAAAACCGTAGTTAAAGTAGTCGCTAATGTCCGTCCCGGGCTTGCGCCATGGTTTTTCATTATCTGGTAAATCTGTATTTGATTTAGCTTTGGGTGTTCGAAGTTTTGTTCTCAATACTCTCACCTTCATCAATATTTACTTGTGTTATGGGCTTGCCAACCTCGGCATATATGGGGTTTGCATTTATATCGACGGCCGATTTCGAAGCAGCTGCTGATGCCTGGTCCGCACTTGGCGCAGAAACATGTAGTTTGCTTGTTGATGTGGTTTCGGCTTCAGTTGTGGCAGGCACAACAGATGCAGGCTTTACAGGACTGTCGTTTGCGCCTGATCGCTGAGGTATATTCCGGATATCGCTGTATTTCGCTTGCCTGTGGCAGATATGATTAGTGTTCTGGCCGGTTCAACCACGAGACATGGTTCTATGCTCACGTTGGGGGTGCCGCTGTTGTGCCGTCTTTTCGTTCTGTGATGATATCGATATCCTGCCAGACGAATTAGATGGAAAATTTGACGCGTGTGAAAGTATGTGCTAACGGAATCGTCTTCGTCTTCGTCCATTGCGCCGCCTTCGTCCTCTTCTTCACCTTCTTCGAGCTCCTCGGTGGCTGAAATTATGGCGGGCTGCTGGGTCTGATGGGAATCTTCTTGTGGCTCCTCAGGTACATAAATGTCATCGTCCTCATCCATTTCCATCGTGAACAGTTTCGGTATATGGAACGGCGATGTGGCGATATTATGGTGAACCAGTCAGAAATGCGACAGCTTCTTTGTGACCCGAAATGCTACACAGTGCTTGCTTGAGCTTGCTAGTTTGGTTGGCAAGTTGGGTCTCCTTCGGATCCGTTGTTTCTCCGGGAACTCGGCTTTAGCGCGCGCGACTAGTGGGCAGCACCACCAACCTACCTAGGTAGTAACGTTTGTAGGTACCTACGCCTCTGCACCGAATAAAAGAGCGACGAGTTCCACAGCGGTTCAAGTCAGCTCATTCACTCCAGCAGACTCGCATCGGCTCAGGCACGGCTGTTTACAGCCCGCATCAAATACAACAATGTCTTTGGCTCGCTCAGCTAGTGGCCCAGGTGGCCTAACGATCAACACTGGCGCGGCAAACTCACTGTAGGTAGCTCAAGTACCTCCCGAGAGAGTCCCGCACTTCTTGCAGGTGACGCGCTAGGTACCTAGAAACCACAAAATATTTCTTGCCTGCCAACCTCCCTCTCCAAGCTTTGCGTGTCACAACGAATATGCTAACCGTCTGGTTTTCCGCCGTCGCAATTTAGCACCCCTTCATCCCAGCCTCAATCCACTGGTGGAATTTTCGGATCCGCAATAACAGCTACAAATCCCACCTCTGCGACGGGTACAATGGCGACAACGGGAGGGCTCTTTGGCGCCGCCGCCGCCGAGCCAAAGACCAGCCTGTTTGGGGCATCGACCGCGACACAGGCACCCGCGAGCGGCGGGCTGTTTGGTAACAGCACAGCGACGACTGCTGCTGCAACGCAACAACAAGGACAGACAGCACCGGCATCAGGTGGCCTATTTGGTAACGCACCGTTGCAGCCAAAACCGACTGGTGGTCTGTTTGGGAATACTGCTACGCAACCGGCAGCAAACACAACAAACACAAACCTCTTCGGTGGTGGAGCTGCGACGCAGCAAGCAGCCCCGACAGGCACCGGACTCTTCGGTAATACCCAGCAGGGAGCAGCTGCCACGGGTACGTCAGCATTTGGGCAGACACAAGCAAAGCCAGCGGGCGGACTTTTGTGAGTAACTTCACGATCGAGTGGGCGATACCCCAGAGTTCTAATGTCTTCAGTGGCCAAAGTCAGCAACCAGCCCAAGCAGCCACCCAAGTTCCCGCGGTCCAAATCAACTACGAAAATCTGCGCCCGCGATCTCGGTTCGATGATCTGGCACAGCCGATCCAAGACGAGGTGGCACTTATAGACAAGGGGATTCAACGCGTCATCAAGATGAGGGACGAAATTGGCGAGTTTATGCCACAACACGAAAAAGATATTCAACAACTTGGAAACGATGTCAAGTATGTCGAGTCGAAGTTTCGAATGGTTCAAGAAGCCCTCAACCGCGACATCCAGACCGTGAAGAGCTTGCAGGATGTGACAAAGAAAAACATTGGAGACGCGCAGTTATCCTTCAAAGCCGCGGATAATCTGAAGCTACCCAGTCATTATCACCAAACTGGCCTTTTCGCGGGTTCCCGCCCGACCGCCGCCCCTAACGATGCCGATGCGTCGTCCGCACACGCAAGCGCCCAAGATCTCATTACATACTTTAACCGCGTCTGTGACGATGTGGAAAAGTATAAAAAGCGCCTGGATGAGTACCGAGGAGAGATTGAGCGTGATATGCCTGGTGTTGAGAATGGACTCTATGAGCAAATTCGGAGCTTCCGGGATCGCAATGCTACTATAAGTGGACATGGTGGCGGCGTCCAGGACCAACTCAACCAGGTGCTTTCTGCTCTGCGAGAAACAGGTAATGCCATTGTTGCCCAGGCAGGACAGATAGCAGACACACGGGAACGGTTATCGCGGCTTCAATCCGGGTTCATTGATAGCGGTCTATATGCGACAAATTGAGAACAGCTGAGCACACGTGGAGGAGGTCATTCCGAGAATACGGGACGTCAGGACAAACGCTTCAGCTAGGCGTCCGTTTTCTAAAGGCGTTGCTGAATGTAGTTGGGTCGTAGTAGCGACTAACAACTCATGAAGCGGGACCATGTAATGATTTACTGATGAGGATAATATCAACTGGGCAAATCAATGCTATACTGTTTCATTCGCATCGCCGCAATTTCGCACATAGTAGTTTGTCTATTCTTAGTACCGGCCCTTGGTCGCAGGCTTCGTAGATTGGTTTTTTCTAAAAATCGCATTATTTAGCTGCTGCCACGACGCCATATCGGCAACACATGAAGTCTAGCTACGTTTGGCACGAGCAGGCTTCGAAATCCTGCTGCTATATACAATAGGTGACCAAAAGTTGCCATCTCATGCTCTGGTTTCCAACCGTGAAATGTTATCCCGAACGCCGCATGTCGCAGAATAACTCGCCATGCATGACCCAAAAAAAAAGCTCCATCAGAGCTCTATCAGAAGCAGGGAAAACTTTGAACGTTAATAGGTCCCTTCACCCCCGTCGTCGCCATCTCCATACTCGTCTCCAAAGTCCTCGCCATTGTCAAAAAACTGCTCTGCATCATAGTCCCCTGCATCTTCATCGTCGTAGATTTCGTCTTCCTCATCCTCCTCTAGTCCCTCCTCCTCGTCGCCCTCGGCCTCATCGCCTTCTTCATCGCGAAGGGCCTCGAGTTTATCGAGTAGAGTCTGGCCTGCCGCCGAGTTGTCGCCGTCTTCACCCTCACCGTCTGCTTCTCCGGAGAGAGACGGCATGCCAAAGGCTTCTTCGGCATTTGGCAGGGCACTCACGCGTGAAAGCTCCAACCTCCGCTTCTTTCGTGAGCCGTCGGCGGTGGCACCACCATCGACCGTCTCGAGCAGCTCCTTGGGGAAGAGCTCACGGCAGACAGGGCGGCCTGACCAGTCGGGGAGGGCGCGCTCCTCCCGCACAAACTTTTGCGAGTATGTTGGCATGGATGTAAACGGGTCTAGTGAGGCCTTGTTCTTGACGCCGTACACAGCATTCATCTGCGCCTGGCCATAAGTTTTGCGTGGCGCGG
Source organism: Lecanicillium saksenae (assembly GCA_027627215.1). Taxonomy (NCBI): domain Eukaryota; kingdom Fungi; phylum Ascomycota; class Sordariomycetes; order Hypocreales; family Cordycipitaceae; genus Corniculantispora; species Corniculantispora saksenae. Next base: position 16,106 of record JANAKD010000040.1, on the reverse strand, counting down.
TCGGGTCGGTGAGCGATGTTCTTTTTGAAGTGTATAGAGGTGATGAGTGTATCTGATGGCGCAATAGAAGCATGTAGTGGACGCTGTTCGATTCGGCGGTTGTCAAACCACGAGGTGTGGGAACCGAGTATGGCTGGAGGCACAGTACTTGATTAGCAACAGGACACGAGTTTGAAGTGTAGTTGCGAAGACGAGTTCGACAGTCCTGATATGAGAGCGGCATTACTTACTGGGAAAAGCTCTGATGGTCTCGCGTCGGGCTCATCACCGGTGTCCCATGGCACATTCGGCCTGCCACCACGGCCTCCTCCACGGCCACCTCGTCCGCCACCTCGCCCGCCGCCTCTCGACATGTCGTGGTCGGACACGGGTCGGTGAACGCGAACGCGGAGCGCGATATATGTATTTATTGATGAAACCCGCTCTTAGAAAAATCTAGCAGCACAAATCAAGAATATCGGACTGTGGCGAGAAAACCGGCGCATCCCCGATCAGGTCTGAATGGAAGGAAGGGTCAACGACTTTTTTTTTCTGCTGCTCAAGGCACGCACCAGTCATCGACCTTTGGCAGTGTGCTGGTGGGGGAGCCTGGAAGCGGAATGGGGCCCGCTACGCCATGCCTACCTGAGTATTGGGTCGGCCAGTACAAAGTTCGAAGCGGATGCCCCGCGCTCTCAGCACTGGTGAAGCTGTGGGTAGCTATGCAGGTCCTACCCAGGCAGAAGAGAGTGCGCAACTGCATGCTTCCCATCCACTCTGCATCAGAATATCTTATGATTGCTGTCTAGCACATTCAAAAGAAGTCATGGCTGGCGAGAGGATTGTTCCCGACCTAACCATGAGCAATGTTCCCATTTCAAGGATCAATGAGCTACAGGCGCATCTGGCGGAACTTGGCAATAACCCCGACACAGCCATCAACGCCCGGCTCTTTGATGAGGTTGAGCTGCAGCTTACAGGTGAGGAGTATCATCACTTCCATATTTATTGTACTATGGTGCTCGTATAGCTGACTATGGGCATTGCAGAAACGAATATTCCTCCCCTGCTTCCTACGGTTCTGGTGCCGTTGACACAGATCCTTCGCATCACCACTCAGGATCCGAGCCCGCTACTCTCCATGACCATCAAGCTACTGTCGCCTCTCGCATTCAGTCGCGTTCTAGCCATAGCGGACGCGCCTTCCATCCTCTCGGCGCTCGTCTCGCAGCTTCCGGGCGCAAATCTGCTCGCCCTCGCCATCCTGCACAAGGCGGCGCGTTCGCCAGCCGATGCCGCAATCCTCAGCACACTTCCAGACCTCTTCGAGGCACTCATCACTCGCTGGTTAGATGCGCAGGATGTCGGTGTAGGGGAGCGTGCGGCGAAGGTCCTGGGTGATTTGCTCCAAACAGACTGCGCCATCGTTCCCGAAGACAACCAGGGTAGAGGCGACGGAGCTAATGGTACTGAGCTCGTCAAGCGCCACGCGCCTGGACATGGTCGTCTCTGGCACATGCTTTTTGGCACTGAACGAGTGTTTGCTCTAATCCCTGATCTCTGCGGCTCCTCCTCTGCCGCAGGAGGTGCAGGCGGCGCATCGAGAACCGAGCGGCAGGTTTCCATCTCGCAGGGACGTCTGCTGCGTCTGCTGCCGCGTCTTGCTACCATCAATTTACCTGCAGTAACCCGCACCGAGTTCCCAGATCTTGTTCCCCTACCTCAGAGCCTCGCCCGCTCCACTGGCAATGGTCTGCTTCAGTGGGCGGCGCTGGCTATGGTAGACAAGTCGGATATGCTCATGCATCTTAGTCTAATAGACTTTTTCGAGACTCTGGTCAGCATTTTGCGAGTCACAAATGGTGCGGCAACTGTCGCGCGCTCTCTGGTTAAAGCAGCCACAGCCAATGATGGACAACTCAAAGACTCGTTAGCTGGTCTACCAGATCGCACCGTGGAAGAGGAGGCAGAGCCGCTGCGTCTATTTATAGGACAGTTGTTGATCGATTGATTAGGAAAGCGCAGGCACACGAAACAATTTATTCGCATGTTAGATAGCAATTTATTTTAACACCGTACTAAAATTTCTACCATTATTATGTCTACACGAGGCTATGCAAGTCCGCCTTTCTTGAACGCAAACCACATGGTCATAATCCCTTCAAAATTCACCGCGTCAACTACAGCATCTTGCGCGCGGCTTGCTCTTGATCGCCCCCTGTTCCTTCCGAAAAAACACTGGCCACGCTCTCTCGTCTCTTTTCTGCCACGCTCGCCATACCTTCAATGCCCAGGGATACCTCCCCTACCCGGCGCAGCACCGTCAACAACGCGCTACGAAGGTCGGCAGTCAGGTCTTTGCGAAGCAGTTCCACAGCAAGCGGGTAAAATTCATCCAGATGCGTCTTGAAGGCATCGTCTGGAAATGTGGCATATCCCTCAAGCACGTCGACTACAACCGGTCGCCACGCAGCAAGGTTGCGCTGTTGGCTTTCCTCTACCAGTGTCGAGTATCCGGTAATAATGTCCCTACAAAGCGGAACAAGCGCTGATTCGATGTCTGGCCGGCTCTCAAGCCGCTCCGGCGCATTGTCGGCAAACATGCGAAACAGGATGGAGACGTATGTAGCAGCGGCTCCGCTCTCTTGCTTGAGGAGGTTTGGGGGCTGCTTCATAAAACCTTCTCGCCACAGTTTCATCCGGAGCTCTTTGTCGTCGTTGAAGCGTCTCGCAAACTGAAACGACCTCTTGAGGAGTGCCATAAGGCGCAGCAACTCCGTAGACGGGATATGAGCATATACGGTATCGTTGCTGAAGAGTTCATTGACTGTTTCGATCATGAGGAGCTGCAGAACACAGCGCGAGATGATTCGATTAAAAAAGCGCCGTCTTGCTGCCGTTACAACGACAGGCTGCTGCTGTAACGTAGACGCTGGCTTGAACTCTTCCAGCGGCGCTTGGCTTCCTCCGCCAACCGAGGGTCGTCGCGCGTCATCGCCCAATGGTCGTGGAGAGATTGGTCTATTCATCGACTCATTATCTGATATGCTTCCGTTTTCATCCCCACCATTGATTTTAAGCGATGTTTCGTCCGATGTCGGTTCTCCACCTGGGCTGAGGCTACCCGAAAAGTCCATGCCATTGGATGGTATTGATAGAGCAGCGGGTGACGCCGCATTCGCCGCTGTGAACAGCTGGTAAGCTGTAGTTCGCTCAAAAAGCTCACAAAAAGCGCCGACAATCTTTGTCCAGTGCTCTGGAGTGAATTTGGTGACATTCTTGAGGATAAGTTGTTGCAGGCAGTTGCTACCAATGCGGGAGATGGTGTCGTTTTCTTGGCAGATGCAAAGTTCAAGCAGCTCCAAGAATCTGTCAAGCATGTACTCCAACGAGTCAAAGTAATGAGTAAACAGAGTGATCATGTTTCTCAGCGCCTGGATCATTGTTGTTGATAGCCAGACCGACAGTTCCTCGTGGTTGAGGACATTGGCCATCTCAGGGCGAGACCTCAGCACCATGAAAATAGGATACAGCTGTTGGCGCCACAGGATATCCCAGAACTCGGGAGTAAAGTCGCCACCATATTTGATCAAAGTGGCAAAGAAGTATTCCAAGGCATTAGATCGTACCTCCAAATCTTCACCTGTCATCAAGACGTCATGGAAGGCGAAAAGAACGGGAAACCAGTATCCCTCCTCCACTGATGTGCTGGACTTCGTCCCCGTCTTCATATCCTGGCGATTCTCCGGCTGCTGCGAGAGGGGGCATTCGGGTGTCTTCAACATCTTCGGGATTATAGACTTCAAGAGTTCAAGAGCTGCCAAGCTTTTCTTTTGGAACTTGAGATTCTTGGAAAATTCCGTCAGGCAGACAATAAGGTCGGTAAAGGCGCCCTGCGCGACGACGACCCCAAACTTGTCTTTATACACTTGGCTTACATTTTCATAGGCTAGATTGACGATGCTCTCAGACGTCCCACGCGCTGCAACGGTAAAGACACCAAACATGGTTCTCCATCCTGAGCGGATGTTGTCGCCTCTTGCTTGGATCATTTGTATCAAGCACCTCAGGACCAGATCCTTGACAGTAACGTTATCCGAATTGGCAAGAATATGTTGAAATGGTTTCAAGAAATCTTTCTGGAATTTGAAACCAGCGAGTTCTTCTATTTCCATGAAGCGCATTGACAGTTGGCGCAGAGAATCCAGAGCAAAGAAGACGATGTTCATGTTGTTGTGGCAGCCGACTTGATTGAAGTGCTCTCCGAGAACCACCCAGATATTGCTCCATTCAAACCTGACGCGGTACATGTTGTAGTAACTGATTTCCACAATTTTCTGCAGGCTGTACGTGCGGGGGGAATCGTTGGAGCCAGACACTCGGATCTCGTCCCAGCTAACCTCTGTGAGTGCTTTGGCAAAGTGCACCATGGCGTCGCCCGACAGATTGGCCGTGTTGGTGAAAATTCGGTCGACACCTCGTACAACTTCGTCAGAGCGACTCTCCAAGGCGATCTCATTTGAGAACCCTCGCGACCCTGTTCCCGATCGATGACGGTTGCGCGGTCTGGAAGATGTTGACGCCCTTGAGTCCGATGTTTCGGTTCTTGGCGGTGGCATGAAACGAGCCTTGGAAACATCGGGGATGGCACTCTCATCCACACCACCAGAGATAAGCTGAACGCGATCCAACTGACTAATGCACATCAATATGTCCTTCCACGATTCTCTAAGGACATTACCTTCCGTCTGTCCAAGATCGAGAATAATTTTCACGGCCTCAATATTCTTGGCCATCATCTCTTGAGGATTGTTCAGGTTGGTGGTATTCTTCAACGCCGATATAAAAGCTTCTCTTGGCGTTGACAACTCGAATGTGCAGGCAATTTTAGTGGCAAGCTTCATGCCCTCGAGACACAGCTTGCTCACTTCGATACTGGACGCCTTTTGCAGTTGAGAAGACAGCGCAGAGAAGAAAGACATCCATGTCACATCAAACATGGAGCCAACATGCTTGAAGGAGGTAGCTGGAATAAATTTCGGGCCCGCCTTGGCAGTATTGCGTCGCTGACTCTTGAACAAGTTTTTGAACAACTGCTCGGAGCGCACGGAGATTTCCTCGGATTGTTGCATGTATGCTTCCCGTTGTAGGTCACGCCCAACATTAGAAAAGGCGTTTCCAAAACCTGCAGTAAGCCCAGTCGATTGCGCAGGAGTATTTCCGGCGGCCGCAGCTGCCTCGCGCTCGCTAGTCAGGACGATCTCATTGCTCGCAATTTCGTCGTAAATTCCAATGAGATATTCATCTGGTAGATCCGCGTTATCGTTGATGCCTCGATTATTTTTGATGAATTCCTCCTTTGTCATACGTTTTGCGATTTTGCTGCTGTGCTGATCTGTGTTGAGAAGGATGACAGAGTAGGCAAGTACGTAAGCTGTGTCCGCGTTGGCAAAAGCATTCGGGTTACCCAGAACGTAGCGTTCAGCAAACTTCAACATGAAGCGATCGATCTTTTGCGCTTCACCAGGCAAACGGAATGATTGTAAAAAGACTCGAAGCGCATCCACGAAACGCCGTTTGGTAAATTCCATTGAGTCTACGAAGGCGTGCATGATGTCGATATTTTTCTGATCTCCCTCGCCAAGGTATTCACCGATTTGGGCCTTGTCAAGTTTGTCCTCCTTGAGCAAAAATTTGGCGATATCCTCCGGGCTGTCACTTGGTATGAAGCCTTCCGCAATGAAGGCTTTGATACCATGCTTGGGTTTGAAATTGAACTTTTGAATGGCCTTGGTCAATGCAGTCTTTCTTGCTTTCTCCTTTTCCAACTGGGCTGGGTCATCATCAAGCACAGGTGTTGAAGGGGGTAGCGGTGTGTCCATGCGTGAGGTGGTCTCACTGAGACTAGCAGGGTCAATCGAGGCGCGCAACTCGTCCGTAGAGATTTTGCTGTCTCTCTCAGCACGAGCGGCTCTTGCTTCAGGGCGCACCGATGCCGACCAATTCACTAATGACTTTAACGCCTCTACCAGACCCTCCAAAGCCATGCGCTTCACAGCGTATTCTTTCGGGTAGTCAGGCTCAGCCTCAGGCTGTGGAAGAATATGAGCCACGGTCAGAGGCGGCGGTAGTATAGTTTTGAGCTGCCATTCGCTTGCCGCTTGCATCTTCGCTCTGGCCTCCTCGTACGCTTGCTCAGTCACGGGAGTAACAGCGATCGAAGCGGTGGAAAACTTGGAGAGATCTTCAATGATCGCTTGGTAGATGTTGTCCACTGTTTGGTCGCAATCGTAGTTGAGGTAGATTTCCACGAGCGCTCTCGGATCGGCGCAGAGGCGATTGAGGATTGTAATAAAATAAAGCTTCTGTGAGATTGGGGCATTTCTTTGCGAAAGGAGGGCCAGATAGATCTCGTTCAGAATAACCTCGATTTCTTTCTTGAATGGCGGTCGCATAAACTTGAGCATTAGCCAGAAGATCTCACTGCAAACTTCGAAAACTTTGTCGACAGAGCTTGCGCCATTCCTCGTAATGCTTAGGCACAGATAGAATTTGATCGCCTGGAGGAAGCTGGTCGGTTCGTTGCTCTTGGAGTTCTTGATAGTGCAGAGTGGAGATGTAAAAACGGAAATGTTATTGTTCAGGACAGTATGAATGAGATGAAGCGAGATGAGCTTTGATCGCATGGGCTGTCCACGAATGTCAAATAGTTGATCAGGAGGCAGAACCTTGGTGGACAGGTTGCAGAATGATCGGAAAACAAGATAGGCATCGCGGATGTAAACTTCATCTTCGGCCTCAAGCTCATCCTGGTCGTCCGCGCCATTCGCACCGGGACCAGACGAGCCCGATTCGCCGTTGCTCTTGCTCGGCTTAATATGAGTGACCATAGTAGGTCCATCGCCGAGCGTAGAGTCGTCAAAGCTCTTGCGATGTTCGAGATCCTTGAGTGTGAGCTTGGCGCCTGCAGCTTGCTCTGACGACTCTTCAGCAGCGTGTGGTTCGTCGTCATTTTCCTCACCTCCATTGACGTCGTCAGGGTGGTCAAATGTGACATTGCTCGAGCTGTGCTTCAAATTGCCCAGGTTCAAGCGAGCTTCCTTCATGTGCAGCCTCGTCTTGACACGTTCAAAGACTGTGCCAACCATCTGGGTCAAAGTGCCCTGAGCGACTTGCTGGTTTGGGGTGCTGCGTGACAGCAGGAACACATTGTAAACTTGGCGGACGGCTTTCAGCAGCCCAGCACCATGCACGACAATCTTGTCATTGAGCACGGCCGCCAGTAGGGATTTAACAATCTGCAATTGAATTTCGACCTCGGTGGCTTCGCCCTGGAAACAGTCGCATATTGTATCGATGGCGCGTTCGATGAGCGGGGTTGGACGCTGAGCATCGCCTTCGGCAGGCTCTTCTTTGTTTTCGGTAGCGAAGTAGGAATACGATATCAGCTTGCCGATGCAGTCGAGAGCTGTGGTGGTGAGCTGGGAGTTGTTGGTTCGGGTTGCAAGCTGCAGCGGCGCAAAGACGATTTCGGGGTCGGGGAGCTGCTCTTGCTCTTTGATGGCATCGAGAGCCGTCTTTGCGGATTCACCCAGCTGTTTAATCCGCTGTGCATCTTTGGAGGCAGCAATGGTGTCCAGGGAGGACACCACAAACTTGATGGAGCTCATAGGGGAGCGTTAGGAGACCGCGCTGCCATTCGCCAAGCCAGTTGAAAGCCCGGGTGTTGAGGAACGCAGTGATGAGGGGTGTATGCTGGAGGATAGCGGCAACCACAAGTTTTACAGCTGTTGAGAACCGCGTATCATGTGGTATATAATAGAGTCAGCGACACAGGGTTGCAAATGTGTACTGAGGGTGTAAGGCGCGGCGACTCGCAAAGGTGCATGTGGCAGTGACAGGAGAAACTCCGGGACATGCGGCTTGGCCAGACACGCGGCGCGAGAGACAGGGGCACGCACTGGAGTACTTAATAAAAGAGGACAGTCTCGCGCGGAAGGAATAAAATCGCCAAAAAAAAATTAGAAGAAAAGGAAAAAAAAAACTAAACGCAGAAATACACGGATATCATGGGATTGGGAGCTTTTCTTAAGAGAAACAATTCGCTAATCCGGCATAGGTAATCAATCTCTTTCAATGACACGGCTGACCAACTTGACCAAGTGTGCCAAATACCAAAGCACAGTCTAGCTGGCAGACTGTGGCGCAGGTGGACAAAAGGTGTGGCGCGGGGGCAGAGCACCGATGATGACACGAAAACATCTTGTGTGTGTGGCTGCTGTCGACCCAGCACCTGAGGCCTTATCGTGAAGCTCCAGGGGCTGCTGGGTCCGCTGCAAATGGGTCCAAATGAGGATTAGGTAAGAACTTCTGGGTTAGGTGCAACATTTATTACTGCGCAAAGGTGGTCCCTACCGATATGCCTATAAGCCCCTTCATGCACTATCCGAAGTTTTCATCACGCAGTGCTGGTGCATCAAGATGAATATAAACCGTATTATGTATTATCCGGGGTGTCACAGACCGTCCGTAGGCTGCAGAGTCCGCTGAGGCACCGCTGAGCGCCGGCAGCCGTCCGCCGGGCTAATCCCAACATGGCCTAGTCTCAAAGCTCCCGCTAGCGACAACAGCTCAACGCAAAAACTGGACTTCTTACCCCAAAGATTTTGATTCTTTCTTTTGAGCCTCCTTGCCAACAATTCCCGCGAGCGTGTCGTCTATTTTCCGGTCGTCGCCCGTCTTCCTGTATTGACTTGGTGCCAATTGATCTCATTGCACATTGTCCTGAGCACCTGCCGCCGTTGTTGTCGACAACTCGCCTCCCCCCTTGGAAATTTCCCGTCTCACCAGCTCTCGTTGCGAGCCATTTTCACACACACGCCCAAGATGCTTAGCGCCGCTCTCCGGAGGCGAGTTCTCGCCCCTACGCACAGCGCCCTACGCAATGGCTTTGCTGCTCACGTCGTCCGCTGCTATGCCTCCTTCCCCGACCACCAGGTCATCAAGATGCCAGCCTTGTCCCCGACCATGACGGCTGGTAACCTAGGTGCCTGGCAGAAGAAGCCTGGCGACTCCATTGGCCCTGGCGAGGTTCTTGTCGAGATTGAGACGGATAAGGCCCAGATGGATTTCGAGTTCCAGGAGGAGGGTGTCATTGCCAAGATCCTCAAGGAGGCTGGCGAGAAGGATGTCGCCGTCGGCAGCGTAAGCACCTCACCCCCATGACGACAATGCCAGTCGCCGCCCTTTAGCTTCTTGCTAACTAGGTTATAGCCCATTGCCATCCTTGTCGAAGAGGGTACCGATATCGCCGCTTTCGAGAAATTCACAATCGAGGATGCTGGTGGTAATGCTCAAGCCGCCGCTCCCAAGGCCGACACGAAGTCTGAGGCTGCGGCCCCCGCCGAGTCTAGCTCTTCGACTCCCGAGCCAGAGCAGTATGCTTCTTCCGGTCAGAAGCTGCAGACCGCTCTTGATCGCACTGCCAACGCCAGCCCTGCTGCCGTTCGACTGGCTAGAGAGAACGGTGTCGGCATCGAATCGCTCAAGGGCACCGGCAAGGGTGGCCAAGTCACCGAGGACGATGTCAAGAAGGCCGGAAGCGCCCCTGTCGCCGCTGCTCCTGGATCTGCCTACGAAGATATTCCCGTGAGCGGAATGCGCAAGGTCATTGCCAGCCGCCTCCAGGAGTCTGTCCAGAGCAACCCCCACTTCTTTGTCACCAGCTCTCTATCCGTCTCGAAGCTGCTGAAGCTCCGCCAGGCTCTCAACAGCTCTTCCGAGGGCAAGTACAAGCTCTCCGTCAACGACTTCCTCATCAAGGCCATCGCTATTGCATCGAAGAAGGTCCCTGCTGTCAACTCTAGCTGGCGCGGTGAGACCATCCGCCAGTTCACCTCTGTTGACGTCTCGGTCGCCGTCTCTACCCCCACCGGCCTCATTACCCCTATCGTCACTGGTGTTGAGGGTCGTGGACTCGAGTCCATCTCCAGCAAGGTCAAGGAGCTTGCGAAGAAGGCCCGGGACAACAAGCTCAAGCCAGAAGAATACCAAGGCGGCACCATCTCCATCTCCAACATGGGCATGAACAACGCCGTTGATCACTTCACTGCCGTTATCAACCCTCCCCAGGCTGCCATCCTCGCCGTAGGCACCACTAAGAAGGTTGCTGTTCCTGTCCAGAACGAAGACGGCTCTGCCGGTGTTGAGTGGGAGGACCAGATTACAGTCACCGCTAGCTTTGATCACAAGGTCGTTGACGGTGCTGTTGGCGCCGAGTGGATTCGTGAGTTCAAGAAGGTCATCGAGAACCCTCTCGAGCTGCTGCTCTAAGCTTCTACACGCGGTAGATATAATTTTAGCTAGTGGAATGGTGCGATATCATCGGAGGTAGCTTATAGAGGAAAGAACAGGGCGCCAACAGTCGGTTGGCGAGACTGTTGCGAGACAAAGGGGTCTTTGGTGGATTCATTTCTACTTTTGTGGCTCCTTGAACGATTGCTTGGCTAAATAGCCTGTGTACAATGATAACCTTGATTAATACTGTATTTCGGATGGGCGAAGTTTGCAGTCACCTGGGCTTGACTTTCTCGTCGCATGTAATGCAGAAAGTATTGCCTTTTTTGTGTCATGATTCTGACCCCTTTTTGTGAATTCAACCTTTGCCAGAGTCCATGTCCATACAGTTACGATCCGATTCTACTGCACGCCATATGTGCAAATAAGTTTATCTCGCGCTGTGTCTCAGACTGGTATGAAAAGTAGAATTGAATACACTGGCATTGTGAATGTGCATATCAATTATTGCTGAAAGAGGTCACTCCTTCTGGTCCTACTTCTGCACCGTTTTNCTTACCCCCCCCCCCCCTCGTGCCATTCCAAAATAGCATCACAAGTGAAGCCGTTGCTATTAAATCGCATCATTGTACAAGCACTATGTTGTGCAGTAGCGGCTGTGCGTCTTGGGCATGCTAACCATCCCCAGCGAAGAACAGGTAGTCTTGTCAGAGGCGTTGCCATTCAACAAGTAGTATGAATTCAATCAACAAACTAATTAATTGGTTAATCAATCGATAGACTTTTTATGGTTTTGGTAGCCAAGATTTTCTGTTTCTGCTTCTCCCACCTCCACGACTTTTGATCTCAAACCAGTGCTACACCTTCACACGCAAGCGAACAGGCCTCCAGAAGGCAGTTCTCGAATGATCTTCCTCGAAGCTTAGGAGAGCTTGCTGGGGCGCTTCTTGTGGGACTTGTTGCTCAGCTCCGCTGGCTCCTAGGCCACCTACCTGGTTGAGGACTTGGGAGGGTGAAAATAGGAAGAAAACGCAGGGAAGAAAATTCAAGGGATCATTACTTTTATTAAGCTTTTCGTTCTGACGCATGTCTATTTAGTGATACGGATTTGTGGCGAAGGTAGAATATATTAGCTTGTCACCAAACTACGCCGATCATGTCAGAAGAGCCGGTCCACCCCCCCTTGGGGGGCAGGTACCAGATTACTACAAGCAAGCCAACCTCGTTAACGCCGAATCAACGCCAACCATTCATTTCATCATCTTGCACATGGACGAATCAGCACAGCATTATGGACAGGCGGTACAGCTCGAGGCCAAAAAACGTCGTCGCCCACCACTGTCGTGTGAGCAGTGCCGCAAGCGTAAGGTCAAATGTGACCGCGCCGAGCCTTGCAATCAGTGCGTCAAATCTAACCCCGAAAACTGCACCTATGTTCCCACGCAGGATCCGAAATCCAGACGAAGACGCTCTAAGAGGCCAGGGGTCCCGGCTGAGTCTTCTCGAAGCACGCCACTTCCATTGCGACAGCCTGCGGCAACGCTTCGCGACACAAGACAACCTTCGGCGACGGCCCAGCTGGAGACACTGAGCAGCCCGCCGACGATATCGAACAAGACTGTTGCGGAGACGCGCTGGAGTGAGTATACATATCCGGAGCGGAGTGTTATATCGAAAGATCGGTACATCGGCCAAAGTCACTGGGTGAATATCGCGGCATCGGTAGGTTTCTCTGCCGTTTTCGTGTCCATGTCATTCACTATGGACTAACCTTCATTAGTTTCCTGTTGAATTGTCAATGCTCAAGAACCAAGAGCATTCCCAAAGCGAATTATTTCAGATATTGTATCAGTGCAAGAGTATCTGCCAGAGTATCAAATCCCTCCAGTTTCAGTCACGATTGTCGCTGGACATAGGCATGCATGGTCTATCACGGGAAGTCTGCGACGATCTTGTCAATGCATACCTTGCAACTTTCGAGGGTGTATTTCGAATCCTGCATGTTGGTACATTCAAAAAGGAATATCTAAGTTACTGGGTCAGTCGCTCAAACTCCACTGACGCATTTGTCGTCCTCCTGCAGCTGTGCATGGCACTTGGCTCTGCTGTGATAGAAAGAACCGCTGATTTGAGGTCCAAGGCTACTCGATGGATACACGAGGCTCAATCCTGGCTACTCAGAGCCCCAGAGAAGAAGCAATTGACAATATCAGGCATCCAAATATTGTGCTTGCTATTGCTGTCGAAGATGGTTTGCGGCGCATCTGCCGATTTAACATGGATCATGGCTGGCTCCGCCCTGCGAACGGCCATGCAGATGGGGCTTCATCGTGACCCAGGTCAACTTGGAAAAATGACAGTTTACAGGGCCGAGATGCGGCGCCGGCTGTGGGCTACGATACTAGAGCTGAACTTGCAACATTCGCTGGAGGCTGGTGGCTTGCCTCTGATTTCTTGCGAAGACTACGATACTTTGCCCCCGGCCGACTTGGACGATGATCAACTGAGCGAGAGTATCGAAGATTTAGAGAGTCGTCCAATTTCTGGACGCATCGCCACGCAAATGTCTGTGCCGCGGGAGGTTTTCGAGTCGTTTCCTGTGCGCCTTGTGATCGTTCAGTATATCAACAGTTGTCGTTCAAGAGACGATTATGATAAAACGCTACAATTCAATTCCGAACTTACAAAAGCTTGTCGTTCGTTTTCCAAGGCCATAGGCGCACTTACCAAAGAGCTGGATAAGGTCTCGGCATCATTCGGCTGCCAAAGAGCCAACCCCATCAATTGCTTTCATATTTCACTCGCTGAAGTGGCACTATATCGTTGCTTCCACGCATTGCACTTTCCGGTTTTGTTGACGGCTTTTGACGACCCACGATTCTATTTCTCGCGTAAAATGTGCCTCGATGGGGCCTTGAAAATTGCTGATCTGTGGCGTTTCTCGCGGACCGGCGCGGCCAGCCGTAACCTCGGCTCCCTGTCTGACTTCGAACGTCTCACCATTCATGGCACCGGCATGTTCAAAACTGTTCTGCTTCAAGCTTCGTGTATCATTGCGCTGGAGCTCATCCATGATAAGAGCGGTCGCTCAAGCGGCCTGGGCTACCTGCCCGCCGTTGGCCATTCGGATCTACGCGCATGCTTGGAGAGCGCGCTGGACTGGACTCTGAGAAGGATGCGCGCAGGCGAGCTCACGGTCAAGCCCTATTGCTTCCTATCCGCCTGCGTTGCACATATCGATGCACTAGGGCAATGCATGGATAAGACGGCCACCATGGAGTTATTGATCCGGCGCACCACGGAGGCTGCACGAACCGGCTTATCACTGCTAAATGAGGTGGCGCGGGATTGCGGCATCTTTACCACGGAAACTGAGATGCCAAGACAGGATGCATCTGCGGATGAAACAGTGGAGACACTAATGGCAAGCTGGGATGGTGGATGGGCATGGGATGAGAGTGATGACTGGATGTGGACTGGCGCGTGGTCTCAACTTACCATGCCGGTGGCGATGGAAGACGGAAATGGAGTGGTGAATAATTAAACCGGCTACTCGCGGTGGTCTGGCTAATATGCGACGCTGCATTATAATTGGAGTCTATTCATAGATGGTGGCGAGTGGAGTGAGGTTGCGCAAAGTCGCACAGAGCCTTCTGAAGGGAGGGAAAAAAGACCACGGGTTTGAGCAAACAACATTGCCGTGTATATCATGACTATCGTCAGGATTGTTTTTTTTTTTTTTTAAAAAAAACACCCTGAATTCTAACGAAGTTTATCCAATCCCAAGTTACTAGTTTTGGACCGGTATTGCTCTTGTGTAGGCTCTTTCCAGCAAACGTATCCATTGAACCTCTGCAATGTCCCTCCCACAGCTGTATTAGCTGCGCCGCAAAACAATGCGATGTCGATCTGTCCTTGCAGCTCCCGTTTGCGCCGTTTCTGTCTTACACCAACTTTTGGTATCTCTTTACGTACAAGAAACACATTTCTGGATGAGAGCTTCGCAACGGCCACGGAGGGATATGTGGAGCGTCCCGAGCTGACTTTCAATCACATATACGGGACAGGCCCCTTGGATGGTCAATTGTGCAAAGGCCCGTCAGATATTTTTACCTACTTTCTTCATTTACCCAAAGTTATCCTCAATATCTCAATATGGCCTTCTCCTTTGCAAGGCTTTGTCTGACTGTCATGGCGGTGGCCGCAGTCCAGGCTCACAATACCCCAGCTCCTTCTCAAGCCGAGGGCAGTGGCTGCACCACAACGTTGAACATTACGCAGACAATGTTCCCGACACCACCATACTGGCCGCAGTGTGAGTATGATGGCACTGCGCGTCAGTATCCCTCATCTGTGACTACAACGACCTCGGTGGAGTGTCACGGATGCCACCATCTTCGTGTTCAGACGGTTCCGTTGGTGTTCTGTCCGTATATGCACATTACGGCTTCCGCCAGCGAAACGACGCCCTATACAGTACACAAAACTGTCTGCATATCTACGCCTTCACCGTGAACAGGATCATGAAACTTTTCAGAGAACAGGATGCGCCTGGCCGGGACTGGTGAGGTGGGCCGACTTGGTGCACCGCAGTTGAGCGAATGCCGCCTCTGTGGAATGAAGGCAGCGAGGCTAGCCAGCACCTCCTTATTGATGTGCGTGTGCGAGAATTAGCGTTGATAGAAATGTTAATATACAGTATCAGAAAATGGCCCTCGCAACTAGTGGCCAACCTCGCGTTGGAATGGTGTGTTGTGTGCGTGCATGCCTAGCGCATATTAGCTTGATAATTCCGAGACCAGGTCTCGGAATAGTGGCCGATCGCAAATTTCACTGGGAGAGGGATGGCCTCGCAATTAGCGGACGCGTGCTCAACGCACAAAAGTGCCCGAAAATTTGCTTGCTTACTACATGCATGTTACATTGCCTTATAACGCATCGGGTCGTCAATATTGGACAGTGCTTCCTCAGACCACTGCTCCACCCACGCGCGCGCAGAGCCTCGCTGTCGTGCCTACAGCAGCAAGTACGTTGCGATAGTAGAACGTAAGAAATAATACAATGTGAGATTCTTGCAGCTTTTCCTGCATTTATTGAATGTTGAAAATTTTCCACAGCTCACTGTGCCGAGTGAAGCCGCATCTTGAACACTTGCGAGGATGCAGTTGAGCAGCATAAATACCGTACATGATCCATTTGAGACGGATACAATGACAGTTGTTCGAATCGTTTCGCAAGTCAGTTTTATTCTGTATCATTGCCTTTTTATCGTCTCTTTGAAACGCTCTCTAAAGATAGAACAAAATCCGTTCCCCGTCGCACTGGTCAGCCTCGCACATTCCGTGGGAAGGAAACAGGGAGAATTACGCTCTCATCAACGTGCTGTCTGGGGTCAGTGAAGTGATTCACCTTTCTGAGACAAGAAAACATATATTAGTGGTGTATTCTGCTACTGTCCTTCTACCTACACGCATTTCTTGCTTCAATTATTTCGAAGCTGGTCTTGTCTGCTCATACAAGTCGCCCCGGTCCATCTTGCCTTTGACGTATTCATACGTTTGGTCTACCACGATGTCTCGCGTCTCCGGGGTTCCTTTGGCCCTTGCCATCCTGAGCGCCAGCGCAGCACTTGCGAAGCCCATTATCCCCGAAGCCGGTTCAATCGTTAGCGAGTGCACCTCGACGACGTACACCACTGGAGATGCGCCGGTTCCGCCGGCGACTTGGCAGCCGACCTGGACGGTCCACGGCGCACACATCAACCACGACAGCAGTCGCAGCTGTGGACTGTGGCGGCTGCGCTCATCTGCAGACCGAGAAGGTGCTCGTCA